>RJWM01044576.1:0-13209 GCA_004363535.1 Dasyprocta punctata | reverse complement strand
CAGGGGAGAACATCTTCTGTTACAGGAGGACTCTGAATTATCAATAGAATATCTTGAAAGTATTCATCTACTTCATGTGTACTGTTCATGTCCTTCAGTTTTTAAAGATTTATTTGATTTTATTTCTTTTCAGGGAAAAATTGAACATTTGAAAAATTTCATATTCTATTAATGTCAAGTACACAATCCTACAGCACTCGTTACATGTAGGTTGTTGCTCACTCACCAGTATCATCTATGTCCAGAAATCATCATCTTCTCTCCTCACAACACTGCCTAACACCGTTTCAATATAAAACAGTATGAGTTTTTAAAGGCTTTAAACTGGAAAACTAGTATTAATGTGGAGGAATATTATACAACACTTATTTTATAGTTTTGCTGCATTTTGCAACATATACTACAAATGGATTTTGCTGGTCATAAGATTAGAATGTCCTCCAGCAAAGCCTCTTTGGGGAACATTTAAAATCCTTATCCCTTGGACAGTAGGTGAAGGGACTCAGCAGAGAATTGACCACAGTGTAAATGAGTGAATCTGCCAAGCTGTTTCTGGGAAAATCTGCTATAGATGGATAAAAGTGTGTAGCAAGATTTGATCTGTAAAATGAGAAAATAACAGACAGGTGAGATCCCAAGTGGAAAAGGATTTATAACTATCATGTGTGGATGTGGCTCTCTGAATGGAGGACGGAAATTTATGGTAAGAGAAAAGATCTCAGGTAAGGGAAAAAAACTCTAATATGTTGCTGCGAAATACAATTATTAAAGATGTGCCAAAAATAGCTAAGATTAAGTACTTGAGAATTTCACAAAATAAATTGGTAATTTCCACATACTTTAAGTAGATAAACTGCAAAACAACACAAATGTACAGCTGACAGTACAAACCACTAAATAAAAATGACACCGACAGTAAAAAGAGAGGCAAGGATTCAAACTGACTAATTTAGAAGACAGAATGCCAAAATCTGATCATAAGGCATTACATTCAGAAACATGTCATCTATCCATGCAAAAATATATATATACATAACATATATACACACACATGCCCATATATATGTACATACATACAGAGAGAGAGAGACAGACATTTGTGTCAGGCAACCCGTGTAAGACATGACTCTGTTGAGTTCAGACGTCCACAGTCAGCTTTGGAACTATGGTAGATATGGAACAGCTGTCAGCTGAGCACAGGTTGAATAGAAAGAAATGATTGGAGCTGTTGATGTGAGTATCAGAGTGGGTGGTGAGGAGATTGAGCTGGTTTCCTAGCACTGTGACCAGGCCAGCAGCAGTCAGAGGTCTGGATCCTCTGAGAGTCCCAGAGAATGTATCACATTTTGTGTTTCTATGTTGCCTGAATCCCTTTTGAACAAGAAAACAATGTTAAGAGGAGGAAATTCATAATGCAGAACCCAAACTCTGCATAAATTTGGATTCAGATGTTCACAAATATGCACAATACTGCATTATTGGACTAGTCATTGAAGATTGATGATTTGTAGTTAGATAACTTTGCTATAACCCATTTAACTTCTAGGAGTTTAATCAATCTTTGATTTTCTTGTTTCTTTCATATATGCATTACTTTTTTTCCTTTTACATCTATGTAATATAATGGAGACTTGTAGGTAAAAGGAAGGGAATCTGGTGATTGGGAAATGGAAAGAAAATGGGAGACTTAAGGGTAGAAAGGTCCAAAGGGTGTCATTTGAATTAAGAATGATGATAAAATGAAATACATTACCATGTATAATAAGTATACACTCACAAAATTGCCCATCACATGAAAAAATGACTTAGTCAAGAATTCAGGAATTCTTTATTCTAATATTATATGTTTTCAGCTTTAAAACATATAAATAATATGATATGTGTCTTTGATATATCAGTTTTATTTGAATATGGAAGACATCACCCCAGGCTAGAAGGAGCAGTACACCTGAGACACTTGGAAAATGCTCCCCAAGATCCACATGTACTTGAAAATGAAGTGAACAAAATGCCAAAACACAAGAAGGAACCTTGAATGAGAGACCTACTAGATGAATTTTTATATCAAGTTTGAATAAGAAAGAAATAGATTTGTCTTTGGACTCCAGGGCTGCTTGTATCCCAGGTCCAGTATGCAGGCAATTTTAGGAAAAGTCTAAGAAAGGAATGATCAGAGGGCAGCAGTGGTTGCTGGGCTGTGGCTAGAGTCCAGTCTAGCAGGCATCTCCTGGTTCTCACTGTTCTAACTCTCTTCCGCTTGTCCCACTGGGAAATGGAGCTCAGAAAGACAGATATTCACAAAAGAGTGACCCTCACATCGTGGCACTAAGGGAAAGTAGACTGGAAAATCACTCAGAGGGCAGTTACTAACTTAAGACTGGTAAGCTCTAGGGGCAGGGAAGATCAAGTTTATAGTCCTAGTTGGGGACGTGGGACCAGGCACTGAATGATCCATTGGAAAGCGGAAGTTGCTGGGATGTAGTGTGGCTGTGACCAATGTGATCCACACTAGAGAAAATAAAGACACTACGGCAGTGTCAGATCATTACTCTAACACCAATCTCCCCATCACCAAGCACTGACAATCTTGTGCCCATGTAGGATCCAGTCCCTAGACTATCTTTCAAATGCTGCTGAGTTCAATACCCATGCAGGATTTCTCCAAACACCCACTAAAAGCTGCTGAACTCTGCGCCTGTATAAACCTCCTCCTATGATCTTCCTAAGACTACTAATTTCTAAGCTGAATGACCCTTTTCTGTCAATCTTGAAATGCCATGGTGTTCTTTGGCTACATAGAGACTTTATGTGTGCTATAGACCAAGAGTTTGGTGTTGGAGGAAAACCAACGAAGTGAAGCACAGAGAGAAGGCTTGACACGTTGTGCTGAATCAGAGTGAGGTGGTAAGAGCAGACATAAGTACCTACACGGAATATTATGTAAGTAAGGAGATAGATTGAGGAAATCCCACTAAACATCCGGAGAAGACTGAGCATGGGACAAGTTCTGCCTTGTCCTGCCTACTCTGTTACAGTTGAAGGCGTCCAATCATAAGACAGAGGCAAAAACCTCTGACCAACCATGCACAGGTGCACAGATGAAATCCAGAAGACCTCTGCCTGCAGAGAGAATGAAAAGCTGTCTTAGGAATCTGTCCACCCCTGCATGACTTTCAGTCTCTGAGAGGCAAAAGAACAAGTCCTTGGAGGGAAAATACCTTCAGCCCTGATGGGGACACACAAGTCCTCATGACTACCACAGAGCACCAGAGCACCCACGGGTGCTACTGAAAGAGGGGACAAAGCACACTGCCAGCATTCTAACAGCAGTGTAAGCAGGACTGAGAGAAAGCATTGTATTTGTGTTTCTCTAATTGAGGAGATTTTCATTTATTCTTTCATCCACCAATGCTTTTCCAGTTTTTATTTTTATTAGTGCATGTTTGCAGTACATAGTGATGACATTCTTTGTGGAGATTTGGTCCATTTACATAACGTATCTGAACGCCACGACCTAAAACAAAACTTAGTTAATCACAATATCTACATCTGAAGTTCTCCATGGCTTTTTCTTCAGTCAGGGTTGAACTACTGCCTTAAATAGATATTGACATTTATAAATGGTCAATAATACTGAATGTTTTTACTGTCAATAAAACATTTTGAAAATGTAAACATTTATTTGCATCTAAATAATTATTGTGATTTGAATAATTACCTATGAAATGTGAATTTTTTTTTGTCTGCATGACTCCATTCACCTGCACTCTTCTTTCTCAAAGAAAACTACTGTCATGAATTTGGTGGAGAGATTTTCTTTTCTTCCCAATATTTATGTGTCAGTATTGCTGTATGTACCATAAAGGATTTTAAAAAAAACTTTCCAAAAAGCACTTAAACTCATCTCAGTAGCAGACATCGCAATTCCTCTTGCTCTTACAATATGTTAGTTTACATCAATATGTAGATTTGACTCTCCATGAAACACACACAGCTATATCAAATACTTGCACTCACCCAATGCACTGCCTATTAGAGGGATATTCTTTAATATATAACTTTATTTCAATGCTCTTAGTTCAGGAAACATTTATTATTTAGCTCCCATTATGTATCCATTAGGAAAAAAAAGCAAGTAGAAAATTCCTGGAAATAATGTGAACACCGCTGACTGTCTCCTCATCTTTAAATGGAGAAAATACTTGGTTTAGAGCAGTGCACAAAAGGTACCTCAAAGTTGCAAAGACATAGGATATTGGTATTGAAAAATGTACCCAATATATTTACCTGGGTACATTTTAAAATACCCAGCTAATGTATTCTCGATTGTACAAGTGTTTATTCAGAATGTGTTCATTTGAAGTTCTTAATAGTTCTGTCTTACACCACAGTGGAAGACCATATACTTAGAGTATTTCTTCCTTGTATGAAGTAACTCCTGAGTGTTACCTATTACTGTTAAAATACCCATTATCATATTAAATGTAAACTTTTAATAATATATACAAAAATTCATTTTGTATATTTTAGCAAATACTGGAATCATTAATTAGTATTATTATTTTATAACTATATTAAAATCATCTATGAAATTTTAGTTTTTACTGTCTCTGCATGATTTCATTTGCCTGTGTAACTAACCCCAAAGGCGACTACTGTCAAATTTTGGCAGAGATTTTACTTTGGATGTTCTTGTGTCGTTATACACTTAGGAAACAATGAACAGATTTGTGAAGGACGTATGACTACTTCAGACATGTTCACTGAAGCACTCCCTTACCAGATAAAAACAGTTGATATAATTTGTTATTTCATTATTATGATAAGGTCCTTTGAAAATTCTTCTTTCTCTCTTCACATCATGCAAGTGAAAATTATCAGCATGTGGGTGCAGGATGTTGGAATCCACGCACTTGAGGTACACTCAGGTTTGCAATCAATCATTTACATTTTCCTCATCAAAAACTCAAGCCAATCAAATATGTTATATTACTCTGAAGACAAACTTTCAAAAATATCACTGAAGCTTGTCTAGTAATAATTCTTGCACTATTACTGATCCAGCAATATCTTACATAGTATTTCCATTTAGCTCCAAAAGGAACACTGAATAAGAATCAGGAAATTAGCCGTTTAGATGTATACCACTGACTTGCCATTAAATGTTCACTGTGTAAATCTACTCTCCTTTTTCTGTTCTTACTGCCTGTTGAAATTGCAGAGAGTAACCCTCTGCTCCACAACATGTGACCACCTAAAGGAAGTCTGCAACTTGAATGTTTAGTGATATTGTACACAGTGTAGTCCTGCATACCTCTCCTGCACAGGCACAATGTGTGTAAATCTCTCCAAATATCTGTGCTTGTGCTGCTTGACTGAGATACAGGTAATGTCATCCACCTCCACCAAAGAGTGTGCACCAACCAAAGAAAGTTTAGATCTCCTATGGATATGACAATTTTTCTGACTCATGTTTTGAAATAAAGCATAACTTGACACAGGCAAAGTTTATTGGCCACAAGTAGCAAGTTTATTTATGGATAAAATTGTGAACAGTCACAAAATGCTAAAATATGCCTCATGCCCACTCACAATATTACTGTCTTCTCTTTAGGAATGCGCTACTGTTTTTATACTCATGAAAATATTTGATCTGATTTTTGGAAACTTAAATGCTATAGCCATAGTTAAATGAAGATTCAAGGGCCATGTGTCTGTAAGATAGACAAAAGTGAGAGGTGTGTTACTTGATCTCTAGCTCTATGGGACATTGCAGAGGGATGAAAGTGAGAATAGGAAAACAATATCTGTGGAAGCCACAGTGATTGCGCCCACTTCTTGGGAGTAAGGAGGGCTCTATTCCGTGTTTAACAATGATTTTTTTTAACTTCTATGTGCAAGGAATGAGACAGGAGCTGAGGATTCAGAAATGAAAGTCCCTTAATCTCTTTCACATGCCTTCATAGAGTTAAACAAAGGCAATAACAAGATGTCCCATTATAGAAAAAGGAAAATGACAACTTCAAATTCCATGTATTGCCTTAGAGTATAATGAAATTGAGTCTTTTATCACCAATTCTATTAATAATATCTGAATTTCATTTTAGCCTTATATTATATATCTGTCACCTATTAAGAACAAGAGGAGCATTCATTATCTGTTTAATTGATACTTGACACAGTTGTGCCAACTAGAAATCAACTTCAGTGTCAGTGCTGAGCCTCAGGGATAGAAATATCCTGCTGTATGTTGCTGAAATAAATGGATGTAAACAGGATTCAGAGTTAAACTGTCAATCTATAAATTTTATCCACTATTTTTTTCTTTTCTCCTAAATATCGGAATGTGCCCAGCAGAGGTTCAGAGTTCTAAATCACACTTTTGTATTAGGAACTTTAAACTCTTTCCAGAGAAAGAATGAAACGAAATCCCAAGTTGATTTATCTTATTGAGACTGAAAATAACTAATAAAAGATTGCAGAAGGATGTGGACAGCTTCCAGAAAGGTGTAAAATACAGAAAATAAATGAGATCAGTACCAATCACTATGGATCTTTTCTATCTTTTGTCTTTGCCTCTGGTTTTAGAAGTCACCCCTACAGTGACTGTGTGCTGGATTTACCTAACAAGATGCCCTGTGTGTGTTACCAGGCAGACTTGTGTATTCACATTTTTCCTGTTTTCTCCCGAAGAACTACAGTTGATTGTGCAAAAATGCTGTGCTCTTTTTTTTTACTTTAAAATGTAATGATATAAGAGTTTTAGTTAAGAAATATTATGCTCATAAAAGGAAGCAATTTACATGAACACATAACTCAGATGCTGCCATTTACGAATCCCTCAATGTTGGTTGACAATGCTGCAATTGTATTTATCATTATATGCACAATACTTTTTGAGGTGCTGAGCAGAGAGTTTCCATACACCCCAAATGTACTACCATGAAGTAGATGTCTACAGAAAACAGGACTGTGGTGAGAGAAAATGAAAACTTTGAGACTTCTGACCCCCTCATGACAAATAAGTGTAAAATTCAAACTACAGCTAAAACTGTGGAGAATTCCATCAGTCCATCTCACTATCCAAGCTTTCATGTGTGTGTTCATGACAAGAAGCAATGTTTACAACAGTCTTTTCTCCATCCATTCTTAGCATTGTCACTTACTGGATAAGGGTGTTTTTCTATGGAGTTATGGCCAAATCTATAAATCTCACACCCCTAACATGGTTAAAGACCACTGAAATCTCTAGGTCAAACCAGAGAATTAACAGTGATGGACACGGGTCTTCCATTTAAAATTTCATGAGGAAGGATACACGATGATGTTGTCAACTGCATGAGAAGAATCAAAATTAATTTCTTGGAGAAATGGATATCTATGAATTATTATATGACCTTTATAGATTAATGCACACAGTTAATAAATACACAAGTTGGACAATGTCAACCAGTTCAAGGAATTCTGAAATTTAATGGAATTTGATGAAAAATGAGAAAGTGAATGTTCACAAAAGGAATGGTGTTCACTTCTAATCATGAAGACTCTTAAGGATTCACTTTGTTAATTTTTTCCTTTTACAGAATATCCTGAACCTGGCATGGTGGTGACCACCTATAATCTCTGCACTCAAGAGTAGGCAGGGGAATCCTTCTGAGCTAAAGGCCAACCTGAGTGTCTTGGTTACTTTTCCTTCTGTGCTGAGACAAAACACATGACATCCAAATTTAGGGAAAGAAAGGTTTATTTATTTTACAGTGTTTGGAGGTTTCAGTCCATAATCAGCTGGCTCCAAGGCAGGGTGGCATGGCACTGGGGCAGCACTTCAAAGCAGCAGTTGAGCAAAAACAGCCCGAGTAAAAGGGTCAAGACCAAGCCTATTTTTCTCCTTAATATTGTACACAGGCCACTCCCTACTTCAGAGCAGGTGTAGCATTCACAGAGCTCCTTGCTTTCCTTTGCACAGGATGAGGATATCCACAAAGTAAGAACCCTGGCTTTCTGCTGAGTCTCTCAGTTAAACTTCTGACCTTCTCAAATTGACACAATGAGCAGGTACCTGCTTGTGCTCTACATCCCAGGATGCAGAGCTGCTGAGTTACTTTATTAAGCTTCTAGACTTCTCAAGTTGACACAATGTATAAACCATAACACTGGGCTACCTAGTGAGTTCAAAACTGGCATGAGGTACACAGCAAGACACTGTCTAAAAAGTTTCTGAATTTTTTATTCCCATTGTTCATCATGGTAAAACATACATAACTAAATGTGTAATTTCAACCAGGTTTAATCACTGTTTGATAATATTAAACACATGATCATTTTTGTACAATAAAAATATTACCCATCTTCCATTGTTCCAACTGAAACTTTTCAGCAGAATGAAAGAATCCTAAATTCCACCAGTTACCAATCTACCATAAATCTCACATGAATCACAAAAGAAATTGAAGATATCAGTCTTCTGAGATCATATGACCAATAAGATTGTGTGTACAGGCGAGTTTGTGGTAGTCCATTTTACTAGGCTTTCAAAATTCAATTTCAAGTGGATGTCAGACAACCTGAGATTAGATTTTCCAACTGTAGACCCTCTTCAGGGTGTTACTGATGTCCTTATTCCTCAGGCTGTAGACAAAAGGATTCAGCATAGGAGTGACCAAAATATACATCAAGGAGGCAACCATGCCCTCGCTGTGAGAATATGATGCAGCTGAATCAAGGTACACTCCAATACCATTTCCATAAAATAAACAAACAACTGACAGGTGAGAACTGCAGGTAGAGAAGGCTTTGTGCCTCCCACCTGATGATGGTATTTTTAGAATGGAGGAAATAATTTTACAGTAAGAGAAAAGAATCCCTAAAATGGGAAAAAAGCCTAATATTGCACCAACAAAATATGTGACCAGGGTACTGATCACGGTATTAGAACATGAAAGGTTAAGGATTTGAGTAGGATGACAGTAGAAATTATCAATTTTCAAAGTCTTAAAGCAAGTAAACTGCAAGGCAACTAAATTGTGCAGCAGTGAGTCCAAAAGGCTAATAAAGACACACACCAAAAGGAGTGAGACACAGAGGCGAGGATTCATAATGACTGCATAGTGCAGAGGGTGGCAGATGGCCACAAACCGGTCATAGGCCATCACACTCAGAAGCAGGTCATCCATACATCCAAAAATGATGGCAAAAGACATCTGAGTGAGGCAACCCACATAGGAGATGACTCTGCTGTGAGCTGGGATATCCACAATCATCTTTGGAACCATGGCAGAGGTGAAACAGATGTCCACAAAAGACAGGTTGGAGAGAAAAAAGTACATGGGGGTGTGGAGGTGGGAGTCGGAGCTCACAGCCAGGATGATGAGCAGGTTCCCCAGCACGGTGACCAGGTACATGGACAGGAACAACACAAAGAGGATGGGCTGCAGGTCTGGATCCTCTGAGAAGCCCAAGAGATGGAATTCTGAGACATAGGTTAGGTTATGTGTTCCCATAGTGCTTGAATGCCCTTTCAAAAAATTAAATGAATAAATAGCATACAAAACTCTCTCAAATTCAAGTATTCACAAGCAAAGTACCACCACATGAAGTCTACAAACCTTAAAACATATTGATCCGTGTGACAAACCCCATCCTCAGAGCTCTTCATTACCAAGTTGTGTGTTATCCACCTCGCTCTGTGCACTCTGTTTCAGACACTGTAGAGGCGAGGTTAGAATCTTGGAGTTCAGAATAGGATGACCCTAGTAAAATATACCAAACTCTTTCTACAAATCAAAAAAGGAGGAATCCACATATATCACGTACAGGTACAAATTCCCTGTGATGAATATTGTCATTGTGTATATCTAAATTAAACAAATAAGCTTAATTAAAATATATATATCGACTAAGCAAATAAATAAAATAACATGATTCTTTTGGAAGAAAATCAATAAACTTTTTAGGGCGCCTCATTTTCAGAGAAAATAAATTTCTCTGGATAATTTCTCTTAGGATGTCTACAATCACTGTACCGTCTAAGAAAGTATTATCTGAATATTAAATACAAGTTAATAGTTAATGCATGGTATTGAGCCATTCATATCTCAGGAAGCTCTCAACATTCTTTGATTTTCTTATTTCCATCTTTCCTGGATGTAAGAGCTTACTCAGCCTTTGTTATGTAAACTTATTTAAAATGTAACTTCTTGTTTTCTTATGGTGAGCAGAAATTTCTATAATGCTTGGCCTAATATAAGTAATAGGAACATAATCTTATGCCACAGTAACTATGAATGTCGCATTAGTGTATACTGTACCTGTGATTGACTAAAATAATAAAGTATAAGAAGCACATTTTAAATTTTATGCAGGTTTATTTTAATTATTCCAAAATATCTATTTCAAAATATCTATTTTGTATCCCTCTTTGTTCTTCTTCTAAATTCTGTGTTCTATAGCCCGATACTAAACCTTCCTACATCTAGAGAAAAACTTAAGAAGCTATGAAAATCTCAAAACCCACACTGATTTCAAGCTTTGATAATTCTGACTGACAGATTTTGCACATCAATCTTTCCTGACATATGATTTGTATTTCTCTTATTTTAGCTGCACGAAGGAAATTAGGACACTTTTTTGTTACATCATGGTATAGTTGGAACATTGGAAAAAGAACTACACAAAATTATGTTTCACACCTAAAAACTCAAGTACAAAAGAAAAAGTATATGAGATAGAGGTAAGATACCGTTAACTAAAGCAGTTCCCTCTCATCTATGAAATGAGGATAACATTCACTACCTTATATGGTTGGTGTATGAAATTATTTTCAAAATAATTAATTTGCATTTGAGCTGTAGATAGATAAATGATAACTGATAGATAGACAGATAAATGCATAGATAGACAGGCAGGCAGGTAGACATTCAGAAAGACATTTTAAAAACCCAGACACTTTAGACTCAGAACAATCACTTTCATCAGGTTTGAACTTCTGTCAATTTTCTTACAACAGGTTTGGAACCACTGACTTAGAATATTTTCTTGCATTCAAGAAAAAATATTCCATTAATATTATTTCTCCACATGTTAACACATTTAGTAATGTTTACATAGCAACAAATGTTTTTAGAGACTAAAAGATTACCTTTGAAATTTGAACTGGCCTCTCTTTATAATTCCATTCTCCTGTTAACCAATCCTCAAAGAAATCTGTTATCATGAATTTTATGTATGGATTTTCCTGTTGAGGTTTTTAGGTCAGCATTGATTTTTGTTGCATTTTCTTTCAAAGTTACTTAAAATTACCTAAAGCTCATGTAAACCATGTACAACACAAACCAACTGCCCTTGAAAGAAAGTAGGCCACCTATACAAAGGGTTTTAAGTCTCTTTTAAGTAATGCAAACAATTAACTAGAGATTCTTCATTTAACTAGCAAGTGTATTAGTATGACAATCCTTTTAAAATTTTTGTGCTTCTTTCCCTTTCAAACAAGTGAAAATCTATAGTAAAATATTGGTGGGAGGTACTTTTTTGATTTCAAACAGCTAATATATGTAAAATTTTGCTTCGTTTTTGAAAAAGTCAGTCATTATCTCTTACACTACTTACTTGTGAGATATCTTCAAAATGTCCCTCCAGTCTCTGCAGCAATTACCACCATAAAATAAGACATAAAGAAATTTCATCATCATATAAAGAATAACATGACTGTTTTCACCCAGGGAGGAGACTGGCTCCTGGGAACTTGGGAAATTTCCCAAGGGCACTTGGGAAATGAACACTTAGTCCTGCTCACTGACTTGCTACCATATGCAAACTGTGTGTGAATTTCTCCTCTCTCTGATTGTACTGTTTAAGGGAAATAAGGAGACTATCACCCATCTGCACATCTGTAGCAACTAAATAAAGTTTGGAAATTAAATATGGAGTCATGGTGAATTTTTGGTTTTAAAATAAGGAGTTCCTGCTTATGGAAGGAGGAAGCTTCTGACAGATACAATAAACCATATTCAAATGGCACTAGAACCTGGTATGATGTGAAGCTCTGTAATGCGTCTGAGCCTGAGGCATACATTCACCTTATCCCTTCTCTTTGTGCTTTTTTTTTTAAACCCAAGCATATCTCCACTGTGTTTTTGAATCATGAATGTAGATGCAAATAAATGGATTATGTGGTCCATGTGTCTGTGACATAGAAACAAATAAGAGTTATTTTTTATAGTCTCTACCTCTATGGGATATTCGAGGAAGAAACAGATGTGCAGACAGGAACTAAACAAGCATGTTTATGTCATGCTGAGTAAGGAAAATTATTGTGGCTCAAGGAAGAATCCTTTCAATGATTAGCAGAGGTTTTATTTCTGATGCCTCCTCTGGGCCAGGCAAGGTATAGGTTCTGGGGAATCAGGTGTAAAGGACAGCACATCATTCCTCTCCAAACATCTGCATATAGTTACACAAGGAGAAAAATAAAATGTCCTGTTACAGAAATAGTAATAGAGTAACTTCAGGTCACAGGACATAATTGGTATGAAGATTATTTCATGATTACTAACAATGAAAACTAGTTGCATTTTTCTCTATTGTTATACACATTAACCCCATATGCAACTCTTCTCATGTATAGTCCATAATGCATTTGTTTTACAGAGAATTCAACACTAAAGCCAGTGCTGCCTTAGAGATGTTAAAAACTTGCCCTGCATCAAGAAATAATAAGTGGAACTAAAAGGATAAGGAATTAAATTGACAGATGCTGTCCAATGCACTAAGAGTTTTCACTGTTTCCCAACCCACAGAAACATTTAAGCCTAGGCTCAGAAGTCTTAACCATGGATGCAGTTCTACTACATTTTAGCTCTTTAATCTTCTAAATAGAAATGAAATTGAGACTTGACATATCCACCTTTGAGACTGTGTGAAAAAATTTCAGTCACAGAGAGCGATGTGGGAAGCTCCACAAACATATTACAGAGTGGTAGCCAAGAAATCAGTGTTGAATTATACTGAAAGAACCCATTAGTGCATTAGGATGACCACCATTTGAAAATGCCTGTGTTTCATTCCGTATCATACAAGTGAAAATTTATATAAAAATATTGATTGGAGATTTCCAACAAATAAGCTATGTGACATGTTGCATCTCGTAAGTGTATATTTTTTATGGGATGCTTGTCTGTGATCTATGACTGTCTTTCCTATGGTGGATGCAGC
>RJWM01044575.1:0-13226 GCA_004363535.1 Dasyprocta punctata | reverse complement strand
CGCACTATGTAGCTCAGGCCGGCCTTGCGCTCGCGTTGTAGCCCAAGCCGGCCTCGAACTCACAACATTCCACCTACCTCAGCCTCCCGAGTGCTGGGATTAAAGGCGTGCGCCATTTTTTTAATTTTAATTTTAATTAATTAATTTATTTGTGGCTGGGGCTCAAACTAAGGGCCTTGTGTATGCAGGGCAAATGCTCTACCACTGAGCTATATCCCCCGCCCCTGTAGCATTCTTTGACTCATTCATTTAACAGCTATTCATGGAGTTTTGGGCTGTGGGCACTGTGGCAGTAGAAATGAATAGAGCCAACTTGATCCCTGTCCTTGGAAAAGACAGACCACCTACAGAGTGACCACAGGCTGGGGCTACTTTGACTGAGACTTGAGGGTTAGCTCTCTCAGAAGATGGCACTTTTGAGCCAAGACCTGGGTGACCAGCAGGAGTCTGCCATGCAAAGGCAGGAGAAAGAGCATCCCAGGCAGAGAATAGGAAAGTGCAGAAGCCCTCCGGCGGGAGTACCTGCTGTATCTGAGGCGTCAAGAAGGCCAGCAAGGCTGGAATGGGATGAGTGAGGGGGAGAGAGGGAGATGGATTGGGACAGGCAGGTCTTGTGGGCTGCGGCAGGACCGTGGACATCATTTCAAGTGTGACAGGAGCCAGCGAGGGCTTTGAGCAGAGAAGGCAATGGTTTCTACTACTGAAAATAGAACGGAGTGCAGGGACAGAGGGAAAGCAGGGAATCCCATGGGGAGCCATCTCAGGAGTCCAAACAAGACATAGCAATAGCTTATACAGTACACATCAGAAACTGAGCATGGTGATACAGACCCATAATCCCAGCACTCAAAAGGCTGAGGCAGGAAAATCACAAGTTTGAGCCCAGTCTGGACAACTGAGTGACTTAATAAGACCCTGTCTAAAATAAAAAATGAAAAAAAAAATACTAGGGGATCCAGGAGTGGTGGTGCACTCCTGTAATCACAACACTTGGGAGGCCGAGGGAGGAAGATCCTTGGAAGTTTGAGGCCAGCCTGTGCTACAAAGTGAGCCCAAGGCCAGCCTGAACTGCATAGTAAGACCCTGTCTCAAAAAGGCAAAAAAAGCACCAAGGATGTAGCTCAGTATGAAGGCCCTTGGTTCAATCCCCAGTACCACAAAAAGGAAAAGAAATAAAAACAAAAAACAATCAGAGCTGGAGTTGTATTTGGCATACAGTAAGCACTATTGAATGGTAGTCAGTGCCATTACTGTTTAAACTTTGGAAGCAGGCAGACCTGGGTCTCAGCTACAGCTTCAGCTCTTCATGGCTGGTGAGTTGGAGCAAATGTACAGTATCCAACTACACTGAGCCTTAGTGTTGCCATCTGCAAAGTGGGCAAAGCAGTTTTGCACTCTGGAGCTGCCAAGAAAGCTAAAACAGATAAAGTACAGAAGTAACATTTCAGGCACGAGTCCTGGCTCACGATTGGGCCAATATTTTTGTTGTAAACAGACTAGAGAATGGGCAGAGGGTAAGAACAACTGGTATATTTGTAGCCCTTGGTTAATTATTGAGGGGCTTTGGGGCTGGCTCCAGCAGGAGGTCTGGCAGGTTGGAGGCCAAGCAAGGGAGTGGGTGAAAGGTTATCTCTGTATTTGTCCACCAAACGATGACTGAGCGTCTAGAACAGCGGTGGTGAACCTGTGGCACGTGTGCTACAGTGGGCTGTTCGTATCATTGAAAGCTCTTGAAAAGTTCGCCATCACTGCTCTAGAACCAGGCACAAGATTCTAGATTGGGTACTAGGAAGAACCAACTACAAGGGCCGGGAGTTTGGCTCAGCAGCTTATGCACCTGTCAGGCAAGTGCGAGGTTGTGAGTTCAATCCCTGGTGCCGGAAACAAAACAAAACAAAACAAAACAAAAAACAAACAACTACACAGTACTAATGAATAGTAGTGATTACAGCAATAATAACCAACACTTGTCCCTATTTGATTACATATAGTAATTAAGTAACATGAGCTGATGTGACAATGGAACCCTGAAACCCCAGAAGCTTAACACAATAGAAGGCTATTCTGCATTCATGAAGCACCTTCGGTGTTTAGCAGGTGGCCTCCTCTGGGGTGACCCAGGGCCCCAGACCCCATCCATCTTGTGATTCTGGAGTTGTTTCCTTCAGGTTGATGGGTAAGGAAGGAGAGAAATGATTCCTATTGGGCAGTTTTTATGGACTGGGTCTGCAGGGACACATTCTTTCTGTCTTAAATCCCTTGGCCAGAACTTGATCACATGGCCATATCCCACTGCAAGAGAGTCTAGGACGCAGCCTCTAACCATGTTCCTAAAAGGAACTGGAAGTGGGTTTTGGTAAAACCATAGCAGCTTCTGCCATACCACATCCGGGCACACAATGGACAGCACAGCATCCTACTTAAGTCTACTGTTTCTGTCAAGCCCCAATTATCCCATTTTACAGATGAGGAAACAGGCTTAGAGAAATGAAGTCATTGGTGCAGGGTCATACAGCCTGTGATGAAGCATAGCTAAGACTGTGGTCAAGGTAATTAGATGCTCTCTTAGCCCCTTATTTATTTATTTATTTATTTTTTGGTGGCACTGGAGATCAGACTCACAACCTCACACCTGTCAGGCAGGCGTGTAAACCACTGAGCCAAACTCCCGGCCCTAGTTTTTTGAGACAGGGTCGCACTATGTAGTTCAGGCCGGCCTCCCTCGTATTGTAGCTCAAGCCGGCCTCAAACTCACAACATTCTGCCTACCTCAGCCTCCTGAGTGCTGGAATTAAAGGTATGCGCCACCATGCCTGGCTGCTCTCTTAGCCCTTTAAAAAAAAATTTTTTTTTTTATTTTTTATTTTGAGACAGAGTCTCGCTAAATTGCTACGATGCCTAGGCTGGATTTGAATTTTCCATCCTCCTGCCTCAGCCTTCCAGAGTGCTTGGATTACAGGTGTGCCTGGCTTTCTTAGTCCATGTTCAACACTATAGCAGAATACCTGAGACTGGGTAATTTATAAAGGAAAGAAGTTTTCCGTTCTGAAGGCTGGAAGTCCAACGCTGGGTGGCCCCATATGGCAAAGACCTTGTGCTGTATCATAACGTGGAGGAAAGTAGAAGGCCAGCAGGCTTTGCAGGACAGACAGAAGAAGGGCTGGGCTTGCTTTCCAGCAACCCACTAACCTGCTACCCTGATAAAGGCATTAATCTCTCCCAATCCACTCTCCTTCTCACCTAATCCTCTCCTAACCTCATCCCCACCTCTCAACCTTACACTGGGGACTCCGTTTCAGCAGGAGTTTTGGGGGGGATGAGCTGCATTCCCACTCTGCCGGGTGCTGAAGCTGTCACAGCCACTTCCCATGAAGAAATCAGTCAGCGTTTGGAGGACTAGCAGGAAGCTGAGGTGTTTGCAGAGCACGTGCACATTAAGGGTTTGGGTATGATTTCTTGGAGTCCACGGAGCTCAACGGGACTCTTGAGGGGCTTTGGAGCTGGAGCCAAGGGCACCCAGAGGCCACGGGTTCACTTTGTGGAGTTGGCACCACGTCACGTGCTGCTGCTGCACAGACGGTATTTTGTTTAATCCCAGATAACGCCTTGAGGCGAGTGCCAGTATTATCCCCGTCGTACACGGGGGACCCTGAGGCTGGACAGGCAAAGACCCAACTCTGGGCCACAACCAAGTGGGGGAAGGGCACTCAGTCGCCGGCCTGGGCTGAGCCGTCCGCGGTCAGCGTCCTTTGCCCTGCACCTGTAGCAGAGAGGCGCCGCCCTCCCAGCGCCCCGTAGCAACCATGTGAGCCCGTTCTGGGTCAGTGGAGATGCTCCCGCGGGCTGGGGACTCTGGCTTTTCCCGCCTGCGGCTGCTGACCCCACGCCCTGGACTTGGAGAACTCTAGGACCCAGCAGCCCAGGAAGCGTGGAGAGTGGGGGGCCCTTACCTTCAGGTTCTGCCCACTTCTTTTCTCCCTATCCCTTTTCCGTCTCCCACTTCCACTTCTACCTCCTCCCCGCCTCTCCTCACCCACCCCCCCAGCTCCGCCCTGACTCCGCCTACTGCGTGGTCACGTGGGGGCGCCGCCGGATTTAAGCTTAATCTGCCCAGTGCTCAGCACAGCAGCCTGGCCTGTGCCATTCCAGCTGGGCTACTCCTGGGGCCCTAGAGAAGGGGGCCAAGGGGGGGGCCCAGTCACATCCCCCCCATGAACTTGGGGCCGTTGGGGTCGCTGGAGGTTCAGCTAGCACTGGAGACTGTTATTCAGGTGGGCCTGGAGGTGTTCCCACTCTGCTCAGGGAAGGGGAGGGGCCTGGTAGGAGTGGTGAGAGGGTGGGTGCATGTTTGTGGGGGGTAGGGGTCATGGACATGGGGGTGCACAGGGTCCCCAGTTTGCAGGACAGCGAGTCTGATGGTGAGTCACCCAGGGCTCAACTGCTGTGGCTCCCTTGCCCCACCCAGGGCCCTGTGGAAGGGAAAAGGGGTCCCTGCTCCCTGATTTCAGGAGACTTGTGGCACAGCCAGATCCTCACTCATCTAGGGTTGGAGCTGGATTAGAGCCCTCAGCCCTTGTGAATTGGCCTTGGGGTTCAGTTCTCTTCTCTGGCTCCAGGGGGCCTCCTTCCTGGGGTAGGGGGCACATGAGATGCTCCTCCCATGGGGCTCTTTGCAGTTCTAACTCCCAGGCTGCATGCCATCTGGGGCCTTCCTGAGGGCCTCCTGGCACCACACCGTGGGCCGCAGGACTTTGCCTGTCTTCTCCCAGGCTGGGGAGTCCAGGGTCCCAAGTCCCTGAGGACCCCCTCTCTCTTTCCCTGCAGACCCTGGAGAGCTGCATCCTCCAGCCGGGCCAGGAGAAAGATCTGAGCGTGCAGGACCTGTCCTGGGGCTCTCCGCTCAGCTGCCTGCCCGCCCGTATCAGGGAGATTGTCACCCGCAACCTCGCCCAGCCCGAGAGCCCAGGTGCCACCCCTTCCGCCACCCACATTTCCCCTTTGTTCAGCCCCCACCCCATAGGATGATAGGAACTGCAGCGTCCATTTCTTGAATATGCCTTCTGAGATAGGCACAGCCCTGTGACAGGGGACCCGCTTCACAAAGAAGGAAAAGGAGGCAGGGAAGGATGATATCCCCAGACTTATTTATTGCCTATGAGATGCAGCTTGAAGGGAAGAGTTGCACAGCCTGCGGCAAAGACTTGAACACCGAATGTCACTTTGCCTCCCGGGGAAGGTGTGAGCAGGTTGAGCCTGAGATTACAGGGAGAGGGCAGCTCAACTCAGACCAGGGTTTGGCAGAGGTCCAATGGCCCAGGCGGGAAGCCTGATTCAGCCTTTCATCTCCTCTCTGTTCCTTTTCCTTGCAACCTGACCTATACCATCTTGAGCCTTGGCTGTAGGAGTTCCATGGAGCCCTGCCCTTGAGTGAGGTTTGCCTGCTTTCCTGCAAGGTCTGGTTCCCATTCTACCCATTTCACAGATGAGTAGGACTGAAGCATAGAGAATAGTACTCAGAGAAGTAGCAAAAATACAGGCCTTGTGGCCCTGTGTTGGGTAGGTAGAGATGCTCCCTAGACTCCTAGACTGAACCACTTCCTGTGGGGACCTGGGTCTCCTCCTACCCTGATGAGTGAGGCATCTGTGGGGAGGCTGCCCTGCTGCGCCCAGGCAGAAGCCAACTGTTCCCACTGTTCTTCCCTTGCCAGCCCCTCCGCCGGCCCTGGAGATGGCCTCGCTTCTGTCACTGCAGGAGGAGAACCGGTTACTGCAGCAGGAGCTGTCCCGAGTGGAGGACCTGCTGGCCCAGAGCCGTGCCGAGCGTGATGAACTGGCCATTAAGTACACAGCAGTCAGCGAGAGGGTGGGTGCTGCCGGGCTGGGGACTGGGCCGGGGGGCAGATATCCAGATCAGGCCACATCCTGGCCAAGGGCGGCCCTGGCATCAGGCAGACCTGGGGTCAGATTGCGGTTCTGGCGACTGCGGCACTCTGGGAGCTGGTTTTTGTAGTGGGATGGCAGTGGGTTGGGGGTTGCTGTCTGATCAGGGAGTAATCAGGTAAGTGTCTGGGTTGGAGCACAGAGAAGGCCTCTGGAGATCTCTCCCAGCCCCAAGGCTCCAGACCTCTCCCTGGGTCCCCATTTCTATGGGCATTGGGGTCTTAGGCCATGGCTGGGGGCCATGCAGGCTGGCGTTGGCACCCACAGCCTTCCGCGGGCTGCGCCAAGGCAGCTACAAGGCCTGTGCTGCTCTGCGTGGGCTGAGGCCGGGCTAGGAAGGACAGAGACACCGAGCTGTCTTCCTATCCAGACAGGACTTGTGCCCCAGGGACCAGGGCTGCAGGCTGGTGGGGACCTCAGGTCCTGGGACAGGAGGTGGGTGGGTGCCGAGGGTGCAGAGTGCTTCTGGTCTACCTTGGGACGCCAGGCTCATGACCGGTGACCCTGAGGAATGGATGGTGGCTGAAGGTTGTTGACAGGTGCACAGGGGACGAATGTGTTTGTACAGATGGGTGTTAATAGCAGTTCATAGTGCAATAGTAGCTACCATTGATTGAGTACCTACTGCATACCAGAAATGTGGTGGGTACTTTATAGTTTACACACCAAGATCAGGACTATTGTGATACCCATTTAACACTAGAGAAAATGGAGGCTCACAGGGGGAAAGTATTATGCTTGGGGTCACACAGCCAGTTAAGAACTCAGGTCTCCTGACTCCCAGCTGGGGGCTCTGAATTGCAGTTTTATCTCTTGGGCTAGTGGTCCCAGGGGGGCAGCTGGGCCTTGGAAAGCAAGAAAGGACCCAGTAGGGCAAGGGCAGCCCCAGGGCCCCCTCTGAGTTAATGGCAGGGCAGAGTTGGCTCAGACCCCCAAGTTGGCCCTGTCTGTGCAGAGGTCTGCATAGTGTACTGGAAAGGGGTGCGCATGTCTGTGTGGGGCTGTGGTAAGTCTGGTCCCAGTAACAGTCTGCCTGGACAAGCTCCTGGCTTGTTGGGACTTGTTGCATCTAGGGACCCAAGGTGGCCACTTGCTCGTGGGACAGAACAGAGCTGTTTTTCCCAGGGTCCTTAGAGAGTATAGTGGGCAGGCTGACCTGAGTCCTGCAGTGTCAGTGGTAGCAGGCCCTGAGCCAGCCTCCTCCTGGTTTGGGTCGTTCTTCTTTTGGCCCCTGGCATTGTGCCACGCCCCAGGGGCTGTCTTTTAAGTGCCAACTCCAGAGCAGCAATAGAAGCCAGCACTGCTCCTGTTTGACAGAGGACGGGAAGAAAGGTGGCAGATGGCCTGTCCATGCTCTGTTGGGACACAGCTGTTGGGACTGCAGTTACAGCTGGGAGCTGCATTCATCTAGAAGGTTCCATCATCTGCTGAATGGCATGCAGGAGCAGCCTGGGATCCCAGTTGTCCTCTGAGGGAACTGAACTGAGCACAGCTCAACCTGGAGGCAGGAACTGGACAGGAATGACCTTGCAGGCTTTTCCTGGAGGGGAATCCACAGAGAGCATCAGAGCCTGGACATCACCTTATTACAGATGGGGAAACTGAGACCCAGGCAGGGGGCATGGTAAGCCCTCAGTCAGTGGTGGAGCTGGAATGAGATCCCTGGCGTGGGGCTGTGCCATCTTATAATACTCTCTTCCTTCTGCTCTGCTCACTGTGCCAGCAACTAGCCAGGCCTGCTCCTGTGGTTGTACCTGTTTTATGGCAGGCTGGGTTGGGGCAGTCATTGAGGTTTTCCTGGGTCTGGACCAGTCAGCAAGATTATTCTGATCCCTCAAACCCCCAGCATCTTTAGGCTAGGGAGGGAGTGGGAGAAGCGTGAGGATTAAGGTCCTGTTAACTGCATATCCTGAAGGGAAACAGAGGCAGGGGCACCCAGAACCACCTTCCAGTGGTCAGAGAGGTCCTCAGGGTCCTCCAGGAGCAGGTGTAGGGAGAGGCAGCTGGGACGAGGAAGGAGGGAGTGGCCTTGGCTTCAGAGAAGAGCACCCCCCCACACACATACTCTTCCAGTGTCCATGGCAACCTGGACAAGGGAATGGAATGGCAGCCAGTGAATGGAATGAGGGCCCGGTTGCTATGGGAGACAGTAAACTTCTTTCATCTCCAGCTTGGCGGCAGCCCCCTTCCTTTTGGAAGAGAAGTTCAATGAAGGGCTGCTTTGGGAGGGGCAAAGTTTGCAGTGAGGGCTGAGGTGTGGCTGGCTCTGGCTTTGAGCACTGAACCTCCAGATCACAGAGGCCCATGGCCCAGGGTTGCACAGGTGTGCAGGGTGTAAACAGCATGGGCAGACCTCAGGCAGAACCACAGGTGCCTAAGATGCTACAGGCACAGACTCCGATTTTTAGCATAATCCACACCCACAGCCAGACCCCACTGCACCCCACAGTGCACAGTGGAGCCCTGTGGATGAGCAGTCACACCGCCACCATGTATCCGTAATGCAGGTGGCGTCACACACTGCCTCCCATCTCACTGCCAGATCAGCCCACAAAGGGGTGCCTCAGTGCACGAAGACGGGCACTGCCACACGCCAGGCTCCCCAGACTTACCGCTCACAGTGGTGGCTGTGTCTCCCTGACATGCACAGGTGGACGCACACAGGAACGCATGGCTTAGGACACACAGAGGGACACGGTCCCTGTACCACAGCATAGACCTACAGCCACGGATGCCACCTCCCCCGGCTGCACACAAGGCCCAGACACACCAAATTGGCCCCATGCACCCAGTATGTGTGACAGCGCACAGTGTCCTGTGTGGAGACAAGGGGCTGGATGTACCCCACTCACAGCCAGTGAGGTGCACTCGCATGATGTATGACACACATGCCTCTCAGGGCCACCACCAGGCGTGGACATAGGTGCTGCCCACCTCTGACTTGGCTGGACTCCAGGCTGACACTTGCCCAGGCAGGACCCCACCTGCCACCTCCCTCAGCTACCTCAGCCCGGTCTCTCCCGACTCATGGTGAAGCCCCGCATGGCTGTGACCAGTCCTCTCCGCTGACCTGGCCTAGACCTGGGGTTAGTGTGGGTGAGAGAAGCTGCCCCTCCTGTTGGTTTCCTGTGACCCGCGTGGCCCCATGTCCATATGTAGCAGGCCTAGTGCAGGGGAGGAGGGGGTCTCCGGGCCCTGTGTGTGCTCCCCACCCTGCTGAGTCCCTCTCATCCCCCACCTCCTCCCCCACCCCCTTCCTCCTAACAGCTGGAGGAGGCTGAGGGCCCTGGGACCAGCAGACACCTACATGGGATTGAGAGAGTTCCATGGCTACTGGGGGCAGCCAGAGCCGGGCAGGAGTCCAGCGGGGCCTGGGGATGGAGTGGTCAAATGCTGCCTGGGGGTAGAGGAAGGACAATGGTGGAGGTGAGGGAGTGGAAGGGGTGAGGGGCAGCTGTGAAGGATGATGTTACGGATTTCCGTGTTGTATATGGTGGGCATGCTCTTTTCTGTCACCCTGGGGACACGAAAATGCCTGTGTGCCCATCTATAAGCTCAGGTCCGCTTGTGTATACTGATACCTCTAGTTTGAATGAGTTCACATGTCTTTGTGTCATTTATTTATGATCTCAAATACCTACTGAAGGCCAACCATGGCATTCCATGGCCACTATTTAGGTATTAAAGCACAGTGAGAAGCCGGGCGTGGTGGCGCACGCCTTTAATCCCAGCACTCGGGAGGCTGAGGTAGGTGGAGCATTGTGAGTTCGAGGCCGGCCTGGGCTACAACACGAGCGCAAGGCCGGCCTGAGCTGCATAGTGCGACCCTGCTTCAAAAAACCAGGGCCGGGAGTTTGGTTCAGCAGCCTAAGCGCCTGTCTGGCAGGTGCGAGGCTGTGAGTTCAATCCCCGGTGCCACAAAAAAAAAAAAAAAAAAAAAAGCACAGTGAGAGCCGGGCGTGGTGGCGCACGCCTTTAATCCCAGCACTCAGGAGGCTGAGGTAGGAGGAGTGTTGTGAGTTTGAGGCCGGCTTGGGCTACAACACGAGTGCAAGACCGGCCTGAGCCTACATAGTGCGACCCTGCCTCAAAAAACTAGGGCCAGGAGTTCAGCTCAGTGGTTTAAGCGCCTGCCCTGGCAGGTGTGAGGTTGTGAGTTCGATCCCTGGTGCCACAAAAAAATAAAAATAAATAAATAAATAAAGCACAGTGAGGCCGGGCATGCCTTTAATCCCAGCACTCAGGAGGCTGAGGTAGGAGGAGTGTTGTGAGTTCGAGGCTGCCGTGGGCTACAACTCAAGTGCAAGGCTGGCCTGAGCTACATAGTGCGGCCCTGCCTCAAAAATCCAGGGCCGGGAGTTTGGCTCAGTGGCTTAAGCACCTGTCTGGCAGGTGCGAGGTTGTGAGCTCAATCCCCGGTGCCACAAAACAAAACAAAACAAAAAACCCACAGTGAGAAGCTAGGTACAGTAGCACATTGAGTGTAATTGCAGCACTCTGGGAGGCTGAGGCAGGAGTTCATGCCTAGCCAGAGAAATTTAGCAAGACCCTGTCTAAAAAAATAGAAAACAAAAAGGGCTGGAGATGTAGGTCAGTGTGAAGGCCCTGGGTTCAATCCCCTATAATAGATAAATAAATAAATAGAATGGGAAACAAAACTCCAAGCTTTCCAGACCTCACTTTGGGGAGGGAATGGGGGCGGGGAGATGTGGCAACAAGTCTAACCATCATGAACCACAAGGGGGCTAAGTATGTATTCTAGAGGAGAGGCACGTGGTGCACTGAGCACATTCATAGTTTACCCAGGTGCACCTCCATTTTGCATGCATGTGGTCATGGGTTCACCTGCATGTGCCCATGCATGCTCAGTATGTGCCCATCCATGCCTGTCTGCAGGCCCTTGGACGTCTGCAGTAGCTCCTCCTGGGCTGGCCCACAAGCGCCTGTTGTGGAGCCAGGCTCTGAGCTTGCAAGGCATTGTGGGTCTGGGACCAGCCTGGTGCCCCCTGCAGAGTCCCTGACTCTCATCTAGGGTCCTTCCTTGCAGCTGGAGCAGGCGATGCGGCTGGAGTCTGGAGAGCTGGAGACACAGGAGCCCAGGGGGCTGGTTCGGCAGAGTGTGGAGCTTCGGAGGCAGCTTCAGGAGGAGCAGGCCTCCTACCGGCGCAAGCTGCAGGCCTACCAGGAGGGCCAGCAGCGGCAGGCCCAGCTGGTGCAGCGGCTGCAGGCCAAGGTCAGGGTCCAGGGCACACCCCTGCCCTCACTTGACTTTGTCTCCTCCTGCCCCTGGGGGCTGACTGCTGCTGCCCACCCATCTCCAGATTCTCCAGTACAAGACAAAGTGTGCAGAGCTGGAGCAGCAACTGCTGGAGCGGTCCACGGAGCTGGAGCGGCACCGGCTAAAGGTGGGTGCTGGGGTGAGGCAGGGCCGACCCTTAGCTCTGCCTGGCAAGCCTCATGCTCCCCCCTCCCTGCCAGGACACGGAACACAGCCAAGACCTGGAGAGCGCCCTCCTCCGCCTGGAGGAGGAACAGCAGAGGTGAGGGTGCAGCTAGGAGGGCATAGCGCAGGTGGGGTGGCCCCATCCCATGGTCACAGGTGCCCACTGGCCCCATATTCCCTGCCCAGAAGTGCCAGCCTGGCCCAGGTGAATGCCATGCTGAGAGAACAGTTGGACCAGGCGGGCTCAGCCAACAAGGCTCTGAGCGAGGACATACGCAAAGTGACCAGCGACTGGACACGCAGCTGCCAGGAGCTGGAGCAGCGGGAGGCAGCATGGAGGCGTGAAGAGGAGGTGCAGGCAGGGCAGCCTGATAGGGGGTTACGTGGGGGTGTGGTGGGTCTGCTTGATGGGGGGCCTTTGTGGCAGGGTGAGGACTCAAGTCTGGGGAGGAAGCAGGAGCGTCAGCCTGGTGGCGAGCACTTACTTAGCAGGGGTCCGGGCATCGCTGAGAGAGGCCTTCATTCCCACACACTATGTGCACCCTTTTTTTAGTCCTCTTACAAACAGCAGGTGGTGAATGCTGTCACCATCATTTATTTACAGGGCTTTTTTTGTTTTTGTTTTTGTTTTTTTGGTGCTGGGGATCAAACTCAGACCCTTGCCCATGGTAGGCAAGTGCTCTGCCCTGAGCCATGCCCCAGTCCTCATTGTCATTTAAAGAGGGGGACAAGCAACCACCCCGTCCAGGTCCACAGTCCGGGTCCCTGGTGGTGCCTTTGGCAGCTGGGATGCAAACGTAGGTCCCCTTGGCCTCTCACAGCCAGGGGAGGAGCTAAAAACCAGCACCCTGGGCAAGAGGAGCAGGAGGTTAGGGAGCACATAGGGCAGCAGGAAGCCCCCCTCCCCAGGTGGCCAGTGCCTCCCATGATGGTCAGTGCTGGGGGTCTGGGGGAGAAGTGGCCTGGCCTCCTCCAGCTGCTCACCCAGTGCCTCTTCCCTCCAGTCCTTCAATGCTTACTTCAGCAGCGAGCACAGCCGCCTGCTGCTCCTCTGGAGGCAGGTCGTGGGGCTCCGGCGGCTGGTCAGCGAGGCGAAGATGTACACGGAGAGGTGAGACCCGGCTGGCCGGGGGTGGCTCACGGAGACCCTGCTGCAACTCCGGTGGTGGCAACCCCGTCTCCAAGACCAGCTCAGCTCAGCACACCTACTGTGCCGGGCCCTGTGGAGGTGCAGAGGCAGCGTGTGCTGCCCGCTAGTGCTGCGGTCATGGCGCTGACCAGGGGTTCACCTGCACCTGGGCTCTTTGTGCAGTTATTTCATCAGATATTCACAGTGTCCCTGTGACGTAGGAATTGTGACACTCCCCATTTTACAGATGAGGATACAGAGGCTCAGAGAGGTTGGGTGATCTTCCCAAGGTCATGCAGCAGGAAGTGACTGAATTGGAATTTGAAGCACCTGCTTTTAATCCACTAGCGTATTAAGCTCTGTGATCACAGCCTCTAATGGTGAAAAGATAGCGCCCCACCCCCCCCAATTCTATACTGAGGAAATGACTGGCCAGTGCCAAGACAGGGGGATGAGGAGCTGTCGTGGAAGCTCAGGATGGAAAGGAGAAGGGTGGAGAGGTGAGGAGGCACATGGTGGAGGAGATGGGGTTTGTATGGAGCCTTGAGGGATGGGAAGGATCATAACTGCCAGAGCTGGGGGCACTCTGGGCAGAGGAAGCAGCAGGAGCAAAGGCCTGGGGTGGGAAGGGGAGTGAGGGGGTTGGAGTAGGAAAAAGGGGAAAGGGAAGGGGAAGGAGAGCCCTCAGCAGAGAGCCTGACTGCCTGGTCTCTG
>RJWM01044574.1:0-13209 GCA_004363535.1 Dasyprocta punctata | reverse complement strand
GGTTTGGGGGTTCTTTGTTTTTCTGAGACCGTGTCTCCCTGTGCAGCCCAGGCCGGTCTCCCGCCTGAGAGGCTCTCGGAAAGGTCGCCCGCCCGGGGCTCCTCTGGCTGTTGGTGGCTCCATTGCTCATCGCCTGCTTTGTCGCTCTGTCTTGGTGGCTTGTTTTGAGACAGGGTGGCACTGTGTAGCCCAGGCTGGCGTTGAACTTGTGGCAATCCTCCTGCCTCAGCCTCCCAAATGCTGGGATTACAGGCACGTGCCACCATGCCCAGCTGCTCTGTGTTCTGTGTCTGTCTCTGTCTCTGTCTCTCTCTCTCACACACACATCCCAAGTCACAAAATGTGAAAGGCCAAAGTGGCACAAAGTGTGTTTTCTAACCCAGCAGGGTCAGAGACGCACATAGTGAGACAGCCGAGGAGCCCATGTTTCCGGAGGAAAAAGAGCCCTGCCCGCCCCGGACGGCCCTGGAGCCAACGCGGGAACACACGGCCCAGAGGTGCGCTGGGGCGGCCACGGCCTGCAGACGTGTCAGGCGGAGAAACCAGACAATAAATGAACGCAGGGGGAAGGCGAGGGAGGTCGTCCAGGAGCTCAAAAGCTCAAAATCAGTGAGTAGGAAGGAGGAACAGGCTGCAGTGACCCAGGAAGTCAGAGAAGACGCGAACTGTGTGCCAAAGCCCTGAAAGAGGAGCTCACTTCCGAGCGCTACGAAATGAGCAGGACTCGGGAGGAGCCCAGAAAACCCCACGTCTCAAGTCGGCCAGCCTGGTGTGCGCCTGCCATCCAAGCTACTCAGGAGGCTGAGGCAGGAGAATCCGCTGAGCAAAGCAGAGACGCTGTGTCTCAAGCAGAAAGAACCGAGGGGCTGGGGGCAGCCCCTGGCCGCGCCCCCGTGTCACCCACCGCCGGGCCCACGGCGGGCCCCAGGCGCCTGCGTCTCCCCTCACCCACTCCCCAGCGCCACCTTAGAGGACGTGGGAGTGACGGCCAGGCTCGGGGTTACCTGCAACAGTAGCCAGAGCAGGGGCAGCACCGGGCGGGTCAGCACGGAGGGGCGACGCTTCCTCGGCTCCCTGCGACCCCTGCGGCCCTTTCGGTGTCCCGGAGCAAAGCCCACGCCATGACACAGCCAGGCCCGAGAGGCAGGCAGGGCCGCAGAGCCCGGACCTGGCAGCGACAGTGACTCTAGCCTCAGCGCATGCGTGATGGAGGGCTCTGCCCCCCACGCCTCTGCCACCACGCCAGACGCGCCTGCGTGCTCCACACACGGAAAGCAGAGCGCCCCCAAGACGGTGAGCGCCGTCTGTAAGAGCGGCTCGGTGGGACGGGTTTGGCCGGGCAGGGCGGCACAAGCATGGAATCTGGCACTGTGGGAGGCTGAGGCAGGAGGGTCAACCTGAACCCTAGGCAATGTAGCGATTTAAGGAGACCCTAACTCAAAAAATAAAGACTGGGGATGTAGCTCGGTGCAAGAACTCTGGGCTCCACCCCTAGTACTACAAAAAGAAGGAAGGAAAGAAGAGAGAGAGAGAGAGAGAGAGAGAGAGAGAGAGAGGGAGAGAGAGAGAGAGAGAAAACTAGATAAAGCTGGAAAGTCCCAGTCCGTGAGTAATCTGAAATATTTACCTCCATATTGATCACTCTGGGTCAGACTCCTCGTCCACTGCCGGCAGTGCACACGCACACACACACACGCACGCACGCACACGCACATGCACAGTGGGTGCTGCTGCAGGTAAGGCTGGGTTGAACTTTCTCTCTCTCTCTCCCCGTCTCTCTCCTCTTCTCTTATTTTGCTTTACTTTAGAGACAAGGTCTCACTGTGGAGCCCAGGCTGGCCTCAGAGTCACAGTGATGCTCCGGCCTCAGCCTCCCGAGGGCTGGGATGACAGGCGTGCGCCACCATGGCCGCCGAGTGACCTGTACCGCAGGGTGTCTCCCTCCCCGACTCCCCTCTCGGCCCTTCCTCTTGGTCACCCTGGCATAGGGCAGGAGGGCAGGGGACCCTTCTCCCCACCACCTCCTGGCCGCCAGGACAGCGCCTCCTCTGCCACGGGCCCCACCTTGACGTCGGCGCAGCAGAGGTCAGAGGTGGAGCAAGGTCGAGGTGGCGCACGCCTGTCATCCCAGCACTCAGGAGGCTGAGGCAGGAGAATCACCGCGCAGGTCCTTGTAGCTGGGCTGGGTCAAACACCCCGGCCTAGGTGTGAGCCTGGCCTGGACCAAGCTCGGGCGTTGCCGTGCTCCGGGGGCCGCTCCTCCGTCCCGCAGCCCCTTCTGGGACCCGGAGCCGCCGGCAGCCGCCCGCCACCCGCTCCCGCACAGGCTCCGCCCCGGGGCTTTAGGGCGCGGACGGCGGCCTTGGGAGCCGGCCGGGTGCAGGGCCCGTGGCGGCCGGCAGAGGGCGCGCCGAGCCCGAGCGCGTTCAGCGCTCTAAGACCCAGGGCCGGAACCCTGCAAACCGAACCCTCGGCTCGCCCTGCGCACACTCGGCCCGCGCTTCTCGGCTTGCTTTTCCTTTTTCTTTCTTTCTCTTTTTTCTTTTTCTTTTTCTTCTTCCTTTTCTTTTCTTTATTTTTTTATTTTTTGGTTTTTTGAGATACGGCCTCGCTATGTAGTCCAGGCTGGCCTTGGACTCACTGTGCCCCTCCTGCCTCAGCCTCCCGAGTGCTGGGATGACAGGTGTGCGCCACACGTCCGGCCTCCCTTCTTCTTTCAGCAAAGCCCCTCTCTCCAGTCTCTGCTCTTTTACCCCTCCCACTCTCTCTCTGTCTCTCTTTCACTCTTTCTCTCTCTTCCCCAACTCAGGGGCTCTCCCCGTAAGGGCCCTGTCACAGCTGGGGACCCACCGGCAAACCCAGCACAACAGTCTCCCTAATGCAAAGTCCTCGCTGCGTCTTCAGTCATTTACGCCTCGCGCGCGCCATTCGGAGGTTCCGGGATGAGCACGGGACGCTCTGGGGGACGCTTTATGCAGTCTATCACAGTTACTAATATCAAAAGGCGAAAGGAAAAGCTGGGCATGGTGGTGCATGCCTGTAATCCCAGAACCCGGAGGCTGAGGCAGGAGGATCCTGAGTGTGAGGCCAGCCTGGACTACACAGTGAGACTGTGTTTCAAAAAAATTTAAAAAGAGATGAAAGTCAAGATGCCAGAGCCCTGCGTGGTGGCGCACGCCTTTAATCCCAGCACTCGGGAGGCTGAGGTAGGCGGAGCGTTGTGAGTTCGAGGCCGGCTTGGGCTACAACGTGAGCGCAAGGCCGACCTGAGCTACATAGTGTGACCCTGCCTCAAAAAACCAGGGCTGGGAGTTTGGCTCAGTGGCTTAAGCACCTGTCTGGCAGGCGCGAGGTTGTGAGTTTGATCCCGGTGCCACAAAAAGAAAAAAGAAAAAAAGGAGAAAGTGAAAATACCAGGCCGAGAGAGCGGCGGCCCGGCAGGGAGCCCTCCCCCGCCCCTGGCTGGAAGTTCAAGCCCCGGCGCGTAGCGGGGAGCCCAGGTCGGCCGCAGCCCCGGACTCCTGCGCGCTGTGACCGCTCCCCTGCGCGGGAGGCTCCGGGGGTGGGGCGGGCTGCGCTCTCCCGCTGGCTTCTCCTCGGGCTCCTCGCTGCCTTTAATCACGCTCTCCTCCTCGCCTGGATTCGGCCGGTTCCGATCCTCCTCGGCGAGGTGCCCAAACCCGGGCGGGGCGGTGTCGCGGGGTCTGCACCCCGGTCCCCGCAGGACCCATCCAGCTGTCCCGGCCTCCGCGGACACAGCGGTGACGGGGAGGGCGGGGAGAGCGCGGCCTGAGCCGGGAAGGAGCCCCGAGGGCAGAGGTGCGCGCGGGCGGGAGCACCGCTGGGGTCCTCGGAGCTGGGCCGGAGCAGGAATTTCCAGCTTGACAGAAACTGGCGCGCGGTTGGTTGGGAGCCTTGGATTCTTTAGTCAGCGGAATCCTGGCTCGGAGAGCCCCGCCCAGCACCGCCACTCCCCGACCCGGGCTCCCCACGTGCAGGGAGGCGACCTCGGCCGCTCCCTGGGCTCCGACACGTGCCACTGAGTCTGATGCGTGACCAATGCCACGAGACCACAGGAACCCAATTTTATTTTGCAGACGTTTTACGCTTACAACAAATATCTTCACAATGCACAGAGCCCGCCACATCGAATCCTAACCCCGGCCCAGCTCAGATGTGGTGGTACAGAACTATAATCTCACACTTGGGAGGCTGAGGCAGGAAGATCACCGGGAATTCAAGGCCAGCCTGAACTACAAAGCTAGACCCTGTCTCTAAACAAACAAGTAAACATACATCGGCAAACTAAGGGAGGAGGGGTTTATCTGGGCTCACGTTGTCAGTCCATGGTCAGCTGGCTCTGGGACAGGAAGGCGTGGTGGAAAGGGCTGGCGGGGGAGACCGGCTCACCTCATGGTACACAGGAAGCAGCGAGAGAAGCGGGGGGGGGGGGCCGGGAGGGGGCGGAACCCTTCCAGGTCCCGCCCCGCCGACGCCCCTTCCCACAGGCCCCGCCCCTGACAGCGAGTACAGCTGCCCTTCTGGCCTCCAGAGCACCAGCACCCCGGAGCCCCTGCTCCCGTCCGGCAGGTGAGCAGGCTTCTCGCCCTCTGCACGGGGTCCCCACTAGCAGTGTGAGCCGGGTGTGGTGCTGCGTGCTTGTAATCCCAGCACTCCTCAGAGGCTGAGGCAGGAGGATCGCCCCAAGTACAAACCCAGCCTTAGTAATTTATCAACCTAGCAAAACCTTGTCTCAAATAAAAAGCCGGGGCTGTAGCTCAGTGTGAAGGCCCTGGGATCCACCCCCAGCACGGAACACGCATGCACGCACACACACACACGCACACGCACACACACATCGCGCGTGCTGGACTTTCCCGCATGCACCCGTGCGCACACACACAGCAGCCCGCGCTGTGGTGACCTAAAGGAACGGCAGCACGAGACCCCCACCGGGACGCTCCAGCTCGGGCTCCCTGGAGGCCGCCTCGGATCCAGCTGGGGACGTCTGCACCCGGACAAGCTGGCGCGGGCGGGGCAGGCGGCCCCGGTTCCTCGCACTCTCCACCGCCCGCGGCCCAGCGTCCTCCAGAGCCAGAGACCCGAGAGCCGGCCCCGCTGGGCGTCCACGTCACCTGGGCCCTGCTTCCCCGGCACCCACAGCCTCAGGTCCCCGTGCGTGATGGGGAGCTCTCGGGGGCGCCCCAGGCCGGCCGCGCGCCCCATCTCCCGGCCACTGGCCTCGTGCCCACACCTTCCGGCTCACTGTGAGCACGGGCCCCGGAACCCGGGCCTCCCAACCCCGCGTTCATCCCGAGGCACACGTGATGGGGGCGCAGGGGGTGTTCACACCCCAAAGCTCCACAGCCCCACGGCCGCACGGCCTCCCCCGCCGCGCCCCCTCCCTCCGCCGGCTCCCGCGTGCTCTCCCCTGAGGGACTTCGGCTGCGCTGTCCGGGCCGCCTCGATGTCCGATTCCATCAGAACGTTTCCCTTCCCTGGTCACTTTGACCTTGTAGAAGAGCTGCAGTCGCACGGTGCGGATCCGGTGACCACAGCAGACAAGGACACAGCGTGGTGTTTTCACGAGCTGCCTCTGCTGGGCAGCGCTGGGCAGTGCCGGTCACTGCGGTTTTGATCTCTCCTCATAAAGACGTTTCCAAGTAGGCTCCCTGGTTACTATGGAGACGGCATAGGGCTGTGGGGCTCCTCATCACCCCTGCGCCCTGCAAAGCCCTCGGGGAGGGGCCTGCGGGCTGAGCCAGTGGGGGCAGCCCCACCACTGCACCTTTGCGGGCTTTTGTTTGTTTGTTTTGTTTTTTGTTTTTTGAGATAGGGACTCACTATGTAACCCAGGCTGGCCTTGGACTCGTGGTGATCCTCCTGCCTCAGCCTCCTGAATGCTGGGATGATGCTGTGCTTATTTTCAATGTGTGAGACATTCTTATACCTGCTGTTCTGGCTGTGTCTCGATGTCCTCCAAAACCTCACGCAGTCACAGGTGGAGCTTTTTCAGAGTGGGCTGGATCTAGAGTGTGTGATGCTGGGATGGATTCGTGGTGCAATGCTGGGGTCAAGGGCACTGGGACAGGGGTGTGAGTGCTGCCCGCCTCGAGCAGCCTGGGTGAGACAGGAGGGACAGAAAGAGCTGCGGTCACCCCTGCTGCTTTGCTACCTTCTGCCCACCGTGAGCTGTTTCTCCTCTGTGATGCCCCCGGCCCCGGAGCCAGCTGACAATGGGCGGAAACCTCTGCCAACTGTGAGCTAAACACACCTTTCCTCCTTTAACTCCGGTGAAATGCCTCTTCAGAACCTGTTCCTATGTTTTAATCAGATTACTTATCTTTTCATCTTCAAGCAGCAAGAGGATTGTTTTTAAACATACTCTGAGCCTGGCAGAGTGGGAGGGAGGGAGTTGTTTGTTTATTTTTGTTTCTTGTGGGTGTGACCTCACCTGCCCAGCAAGCACTGCACCTCTGAACTACATCGTCAGCCCTCTTTTAAATTTTATTTTGAGACAAGGTCTCGCTAAGTAGCACAGGCTGGCCTTGAACTTGGGATCCTCCTGCCTCAGCCTCTAACTCTTTCATTTGGATAAAGTCCACTCATCCATCTGCTTTTTCTTTCATTTCTGTGTTTTGGTGTCATGTCAGAGAAGGCTGGGTCTGAAGAAAGGTCACAGACATTTGTTCCTGTATTCTTGTATTTTCTTCTAACCTCTGTGACTCAGCTCAAGTCAGTCTTGGTGGCTGGGGAGGGGTCCAGGGTCCCTCTTCTGCCTGTGGATTCCGATGTCTTTTTCAACGACTAGAAAACAGCATCGATCTTCTTCACCTTCCCACTTTGGAAGAACTATGAGAAATTCTATGAAGATGACACCTAGAGTTAGCTTTTCCAACGAATCAATAAAACCTAGAAGCATCTGTAAAGGGACACAGAGCAGTCAGGACAGGAAACTGTCCTGCCGCAGGCTGTGACACTCCAGAACCTCCCGCCGCTGTGTGAGCTCCCGGTGCCCTCGACAGCTCTGTGACAACATCACCCCGGCCGTCTGTAAAGAGTCCTTTCCGTCGTGATGGAAAGGAGTTAGTATCATTTTTTAATCCTTGCTGACTGATACATTTTCCCCACCAGTCTGTTCTCTAGTTGTGTTTCTTTTCTTTCCTTTTTTTTTTTTTGTTTTTTTTTTTTGTTTTTTGAGACAGTGTCTCGCTATGTAACCTAGGCTGGCAGTGATCCTCCTGCCTCAGCCTCCCGAGTGCTGGGACCACAGGCTCCATGGTGATTCTTTGTGATGAGTGAATGCCCAGGTCTGTTTTACCCCTGGGGCCAAGGCAGGAAGGGAGGTGGCCCAGCTGCAGTCTGGGAGCCGGATTGGGCTGGGCCGGGCCCCTGCCGAGTGACTCCCTGTCGGTGTGACCCTGCGCACGTCCCGGCTTCTCCAGGCAGGAGGCTCCCTTCTGGGACTTAGCGAGACCCAGGGGTGCCGAGGAGCCTGCGGGGCCGCAGCACGTGGTCCGCTGGCCCTGTCTCGCCAGCCTCCCCGGGCGGCTGGGAGCGCGACGCCCCCACAGCTGGGGGACACCGGTGTGTGGCGCTGCAGCCAGGGCCTGGCGAACACGCGCTCTCCACGGAGACACGTGACCCTCCATGCCCCCGCCGCTGGCCCCGTCCCCACTGCCCCGGGTACCGCGGTTTGCACCCGCTCCTGCCTCTCCCCGCCACACTTTCACTGGTAAGGCGCTGACCTCGTCCCACTGCTCGGAGCCCCTCTGCACACTGGGAACTCGCCTGGGGGAACTAATACGGAGAGCCCGTGAGGAATTCCAGGTGCAGGCCTGGGATCCCAGCACTCTGGGAGGCTGAGGCAGGAAGGTGAGTGAGCTCAGCCTGGGCAGCTTAGCGACCCAGGGAGAGCCGTGGTTCAGTGTGAGGGCCTGAGCTGGGTCCCTAGCACCATGCACACACTTGAGTGAACACACGCACACACACACCCATGTACACACACACGCAGTTTACACATGTGACGTCGCTTCAGTCCAGAGAGCCCCTGGGAGGAGGCTGCCCCCTACCCTAAGGCTCAGGGGGAACCAGAGGCTCAGAGAGGCTCAGCGCCCTCCCCGAGGCCACACAGCCATCAAGGCCCACCCTGGGCTCCACCTACAGCTTCAGCTGTGAGGGCTGCTGGGGCGCTGGTCAGTCACCCCGGCCCGCAGAGTCACCCTGCAGCACGGTGTCTGGCACAGGGCCCACGCCACCGTCCTGGGGAAAAGCTCACTGTCGGGGCCCCCTCGGCCCAGAGCCCTGATTAGAGCTGGTGCCTCAGTGGGCAGCACCGGCGCGGGATTGAGGAGCGATTTTCACACTGAAATCCCGCCACCCCCTTCCTCAGAGCGGACTGTGCCGGTCCATTTTGTGACGTGCAGACCTGGCACAGAGAATGTGCTCAAGAAACATTGGCTTTTGAGGTGGGTGGCTACACCTGGCATCCTAGCACTCTGGGAGGCTGAGGCAGGAGGATTTCTAGTTCAAGACTGGCCTAGGAAATTTAGTGACTTAGTGAGACCCTGTTTCAGAATAAACAAAGGCTAGGGATACACAAAGGGCCTCAGTTCAATCCCCAGAAGAAAAGAAAAAGGAAAAAAGGAAAGAGGGAGGGAGGGAGAGAGAGGGAAGAAGGGAGAGAAATATCTAAGGAAAGAAGGGGGCAGCGTGGGCTTCCCCTCCTGGCTTCCTGGGTCTCAGACAGTGAGCGGACAGCGGCCTCGCGGTGGCAGCGTGGAGAGCCTGGCCCTGGAGTGTGGCCTCCGCCCACACTGGGGACACCAGGCCCGCTGCCCCGGCCCCTCACGCCTCTGCAGACCTCCAGCACGCCCGGTCCATCCGCCCAGGCCACAACCAGTGCCCAGGTGCGGAGCCGGGTCCCCCCCAGCCCGAGGCCCCAGCCGTGCTCCCCACCGCCCACGCCACGCAGAGCAAAGCACCGGGACGTGGACACAGAGAGCTTTGCTGCTCCCCCTCCGACCCCAGGGCTCAAGAGCTGCACACTGTGGGTGCTGATAAAGAATCTGCAGAAGGAGAGGGGGGAGGAAGAACCCTACACCTCCACCTCCTAGGTGAGCACTTGGGGAGGTTAAATACCACGCTTAAAATCCCCTAACAGCTGGACGCAGTGACGCGGCCCTGGAATCCCTGCCCTCCCACTCCGGGAAGCTGAGGCAGGAGAATTGCAAGCTCAAGCCCAACCTATGCAATCTGCTAAGGCCCCATCTCAAAGTTAAAAATACAAGAATAAAAGTTTGCAAAGCGAGCAGCCCCCTCGACCCCAACCCGGCTGGGCTCCAGACCTTACTTCCTTCACGCATGCACGGAGTGACCTTTCTCCCGTGACCTGGTGGCCACCACCGGAGGCCTGAGGTGCTGCCTGTCCTGTTACCAGGTCGGAGGCCTCCGGACAGCTGGTATGTAGGCAGCACAACACCCTCGAGAGAGGAACCTGTCCCGTTCGTAGTAAACAAAAAGTGACCTAGAGTGGCCCTAGGACGGCCCAGTCCATGCAGCAGGCAATGTGTGCTGCAGAGCCCCCGGGACTTCTGGTCTACCCCGCCACAGCCAGCTGGAAACCACCACAATGGTGATTCCACCCGCCCCTCCCTGGCTTTCGGGTGTGGTGCAGGACTGTGCACCCCACACTCACCGGACCTCCGGGAGGCGCGCCCCAAGAACTCCAGGCCTGCCTCCCGCCGGGACCTGCACTGATCATGCATCAGTTTTCAAGTCTGGAAAACCCCGGTCCCATCAAGAACAGTCTCAGGCCTCAGAGGGCGCAAACGCGGGGACACTGAAGTCTTGTCCTCTGAGTTGGCCAAACCCTGGCCTCCTGGGGTGACAGGACCAGTGTCCCTCCACGCAGTGTGGAGTGGGGCTCACTGAGGGCCAGGCAGGAGTCCAGGCTGGGGCAGCCCTTGGGACCCGGGTCCACGTGGCCACAGCAAGATCAGGGATGAGCCTAAGTCATTCTTCTTTATCTTTTTAATTCTTATTTTATTGTCTTTTTGAGACAGGGTCTCACTGTGCAGTTCAGGCTGGCCTTGAGCTCACTTTGTAGCCCAGGCTGGTCTTGAACTCAGGGCGATCCTCCTGCCTCAGCCTCCTGAGTGCTGGGATGACAGGCATGTGCCACCATGCCTGGCTTTTTAATTCTTTTTTAACATGTGCTCTGAGCTGGGCATGGTGGCTCACGCCTTTTATCCCAGCACTTGGTAGGCTGAGGCAGGAGGATTGCAAGTCTGAGGCCAGCCTGGGCAATTTAGCACAACCTTGTCTCAAATTAAAAAAAAAAAAAAAAAAAAAAAGGCTGGCGGCTGTGCTTAGCAAGCATGAGGTCTTGGATTCAGTCCCAGTTAAAAAAAAAAGCCACCGATAAAAAGGCCACTAATTGAGAAAACAGGAGTGTCTGGCTAAAATTCAAGGTCCTAGATTTGACTCAGGGGTCAGAATCTCCCCCACATTCCTGGGCCAACTCCCCGAGAAAACTTTCATGGGGCTCGTCAGGTCCCTCGTGGGGTGCTCTGCGATTGTGCCCCTAAAATAAATGACATCGGGTTACAGGAGACGGAACTGGCAGTGCGGGACAGGAGGGCGTGGCCGCGGGAGGGCTGGGCTCAGCCTCGCACCGCCAAGGGTCCCACGTGGAAGGCGACTGGGCCCGGGGCAGGCGGGGCAGGCTCAGCACCTCAGGGTCTCAGTGTCCTGCCTCAGCCTCCCAGGGCCGGGCCAGCCTGCTCCACACCTGGTCCGAGTGTGTTTCCAGATGATTCGTATCCACAGGTAACAGAGTCTCACACAGCTCCTGGGAGATTCTTGCGTGGACGGAGGAGGGCGCTGGGGCGTGGGTGTGGGCGCCTGCGCGGCCGTGCGGGGACTGGCAGGCCAGGGCTGGGGTCCGGGTCCCCTGTGCAAGGCTCACAGTGTGCGCATCGAGGCCCTGGCTGCATCGGACGCTCCGGGTGACTTTAAAGTGTGGCCAGCACCACGAGCCCGGGCGGCAGCCAGGGAGGCAGCGGCTTGCCCAGACCTGCAGACCGCGGAGGGCGCCGGGGAGGGGCGGGAGTGGCCGGGACCGGTCGGGAGACTTGCGCAAGAGGCCGTCTCCCAGGGGAGCAGGCTGCAGGGAGAGGTGGGGAGAGGCGGGGAGGGGCTGGGAGAAGCGGGGCTGCGAGGTGAGACCAGGGCAGTGGGCGAGATGCTCCCCAAGACAGGGACCCCAGGACGGGGGGCAGGAGGAGCAGGGGACATGCGGGTGACATCAGCCTGTGACATTCAAGTGACACCAGCGGTCCGCAGATAAGCATGAGCCTAGTGTGGCAGCACACGCCTGTGATGCCAGCACTCGGGAGGCCGAGGCAGGAAGATCCCGGGGAACCAGAGGCCAGCCTGAGCTGCAGAGTGAGTTCAAGGCCTGCCTGAGCTGCACAGCGAGACCCTGTCTCAAAATATAAACAAAAGAAGCAGTCGGAGCGCTCCGAGAGCGGGGTCCCGGAAGCCGTGCCAAGGGGGAGAGCAGTGGGCGGCAGGAGGGCCTGGGCAGGCACAGTGCTCGGGATCTGGTTTGGTGTCAAACCCTCTGCCCCGCCCTGGACTCCGGAGGCGACCTTGCGGCCCAGAATGCCGCCTGGAAAGCAGACCAGCCGGCTGGCCCATCCAGAGATGAGGAGACCTGGACTCCAGCTAATTAGGGCCTCACCCACCTCCTCCCCGGGCTCCAGCCAACTTTCCCACTTGGTAAAAGGTCCTCCCCTCCCCCTCCTGCTTCTCCCTCCCCTCCCCCCTCCTCCTGGGCTTGCGCAGAGCTGTATTCCCAGCCTTCCTCCCTCCACCTTTTTTTGTTTTGTTTTTTTTAACTTTGAGACAGGTTCTCAGTAAATTCCTGCGCTGGGCTTTTGAATTCACAATCCTCCAGCCTCAGCCTCTCAGAGGGCTGGGATCACAACCTGCGCCACTAGGCCCAGCCCAAAAGAACCACATGAGCTAGAAGGATTCAGAGGACGCTCAGCTGCCGCTTCCTGTGGTCACTGTATTTGTCCCTGCTTCGTTCTCTCTTGGTCTCATCCCGGCATAAATCACACACGGCCACTGCAGAAAGGTTTGAGGCAAGCTGTCTGGACCCAGTTTCAGAGGAATTAACAGATTCCTAGGGCTGGAAGTCATGGAATTTAACCCCCAATTCCAGATAAGAAAGTGCTCGGTTTGGTCATGCACACCTATCATCCCAGCACTCAGGAGGCTGAGACAGGAGGATCACCACGGCGTCCGAGGCCAGCCTGGGGAGGTCAGCACCCGCTGTGTGCTCGGTGGTTACACTCGCACGCAGCCCAGGCAGGAAGCATGGGCTTTCTCACAGAGGTCTCGCACCCACGTTGCTGCCCAGGCCTGGGCTCTAACTCGAGATGCCAGCGGTCTTGGCTGGAGGCATGGAACAGCTCCTCCTCCAACCCAACGCTGAACTTGGGGTCACGCAGCCCACTCAACCCTGCCCAGAGAAAGTGGGTTGTGCTACCTGGGCCTCACCTAAAGGGGCCTTTCAAAACTCCATTTGGTTTAGGAGCCAGTTAGACTCTCCCTCTCTGTCTCTGTCTCTGTTTCTCTCTCTGTCTCTCTCCTGCTTTTTTTGGGTTTTTCAAGATAGAGTCTTGAGGCCTCAAACTCAGAACTCATGGAGAACCTCCTGCCTCAGCCTCCCCAGCACCACCACGCCAGTCACCTTCCTCTCCTTCCCTCACCCCCCCCCCGTCTCTCTTTCTTTCTTTCTCTCTTCCCTCTGTTGAGGCCGAGCGGCCTGCTGGCCCGTGTCTGTCAGATGATACCCCAGACAGGCCGGGCGCAGGCCATCCAGCTATTTATAGACAGCCGTGCCCCGCAGCCACCCCTGGGGTGAAGGTTTGGATCCCGCCCGCTTGCCTGTGAGAAGCTTCCAGAACGCGTTTGTTCTCACCCTTATTCCGTCACAGCAGAGGCCTCTGAGCAGCACGGCCCCCTCCGAGCTTCCTTCTGATTGCTGAGACGGCTCAAAGGCTGCGTAAATGTGTGGCTAAAAACGGCAAAGCCCCTCAGCCTCTCTCCCAGCAGAGGCAACTGGGTTTTTGTTTTGTTTTGTTTTGTTTTGTTTTTTTCTTTCCAAATCCATTTTATTTCAAAGAGGAAAAAAAA
>RJWM01044573.1:0-13213 GCA_004363535.1 Dasyprocta punctata | reverse complement strand
CTTCTCCTTCTCCTTCTTCTTCTTCTCCTCCTCCTCCTCCTCCTCCTCCTCCTCCTTCTCCTCCTTCTCCTCCTTCTCCTCCTTCTCCTCCTCCTTCTTCTTCTTTGATTGTACTAGGGATTCAACTCAGGGCCTCACATATGCTAGGCCAGCACTTTCCCACTGAGCCCCAGACCTTTTTTTTAATTTTTAAAATTTGAAGTAGGGGCTCACTAATATTACCAACCACTTAGGCTCATACATGCAAGTTCATCTGCATATTACTGATCAAATCAGAGGAGGGCTTATATTTCAGTAAAAAAAAAAAAAAAAACATTTATTCACAGTCACTGTAAGACACAAATCAGACATGACTCCCAGCATCCAACCTGTTGATAGCAGAGGCATTGTTCTCAGTGGAGACCCAGCACCGAGGCTGTCCTTGGCAAACACAGGGTTTTGTAAAAGATAAGAGGGCAAGGAATATTGCAGGTCCCTGGACATCTGGAGACACCCAAAAATTTACACTGGATGCCTCAAAGGACTTTCCCCATTGAGGTGCAAGACAGCCAGAGAACTTTGACCACTGATGTTTATTAACATCTTCCTGTCTAGTGTCCCTTGCCTTCTTCCAATCCCTATAAGAAAAGCCCACTTCTCTTTGTCCCCTACAAATGGCCTTATTATTCTTTGCCTGTACCCAGGTATTAATTGTATGCCTTGTTACTTTCACAAAAGCCCATCAAGTGGTCTGCTTTACATCGTTCATTCCTTACAGTTACCTTCCATAAGATGGAGGGTTCTATTTGCTTCAGATCATCATCATCATCTTACTGTGTCAAAATGGGAGGGTCCTTTATAGTAAAGAACAGAGGGGAGGTGGAGCACAGAGAGACACAATGCGTATCTTCACACTTGATTTATCACTTGTAGCCATCTTCAGCTCATCCTCGTCTTATAGAAAAGAAACCATGCTCCTGGCCTTTGAGGCTGGCACCTGCATATTCTGTCACTTCTTTTGAGCTGATGAGAGGAGGGGCTGTTGGCTATATGCTTAGCAGGAGGAAATTTGGAGAAGTTACTTATCTCTAAAAGAAAAGCCATAACTTAAAATTTCATTTTACAGTGCCAGTCACCTGAAGTTGGCAGGTTGACCTTGAAATCCTCTGCCTCAGCCTCTGGAGTAGCTGTGATTACTGGCATGCACCACTATGCTTGGATATACAATAATTTATTAGATTGGTTGTTTTAAGAGGAGAACAATATGAATTTATGCAGTGTCTTACATTATATAGTTTCTTTTACTGATGCTCTTTATTCATGCTTGTTGAGATTTTTATCTGAGATCCTTTCAATTTGCAGTGGTACTCAGCTCATGAACTTGCTTTCCATGACTCTGGTCACAAACCAGGTTGGATGAGAACTGAATCAAATTCAATAGTTAGGATCAATGTTGACCTTATGGGGAAATTTGATTTTGTTGTTGACCTGTTTGTTTTATGACCAGAATTGTAGAGAGAATTGAATTCTTGAACAGACATACCACTGTGTTCTGAAACACTTTTATTGCATAACAGGTCTGCTGACCGTGAGTTCCTGTTTTTACCTTTGAGGTTCTATTTATTTTCAAAAGATAATACGAGGGATTTCTGGGAAGATGGTGGAGCAGTAAGCAGCAGAGAAAACAGCCTCTCTTAAGAGTCACCATCCAGATGCTGAACTATAGCATTGTGAGGAAGATGAAGGAAAGAAGTGGGTCCCCTGGATCCAGAAAGAATCTGACGTGCAATTTGAAGCCCACAGAAAGAGTAAAAAGAAAAAAATTTAAAGAACAAGAAGGTGGTAGCTGGTGGCACCTTGCCCCTGAGATGGGATTCACTATGTGAGATGAGCCATTTGAACCTGGGGATGTACAGTCATGGTGACAGTGATGGCTGGTGACCCCAGAGGCCTCTGCAAAGAGATGTAGCTGTGGAGGGGAGTGGTGAACATAGAGGACTGCACTGTTGGCACTGTTGGTCCTGATAATCCACGACTGAAATTAACTAAGGGTCACAGAAAATACAGTGGCACAGTGCCAAAAAACCAGGGACTAGGCCAAAGGAGCAACAACTTCTCATCTCCAACAAACTGAAGAGGTGAGATCTTCCAACAGACTCAAAACCCAAAAACCAGCTACACCTGAAAGATACCTCAGAGAAGTAATCATAACCCAAGGGTCCTAAATACTACCAATAAAGCAACCCACCATACGCAACTTACAAGCATCACCCCAGGAATTAACAACAACAACAAAAATAAAGTATATAAAATAAAATGAGAAGACAAGCAAAATGTAACCTCCAACATCCAGTTCACCAAAGGCAACTCCAAGAGGCAGTGAGGTGGGACATTCCAAAAGCCCCCCATCAGGTCTCTCTGAAGTGGAAATGACAAAGTAATTGGATGAGGTTCTGGGAAAAAATCAGAAATAATCTCTCAGATAATTATAGAGATTACCAAATACACACCATGCTTAGCAACATTAGAGCAAACACACACACACACACACACACACACACACACACACACACACACAAATCAAGCTTAAGCAAATTATGAAAGTGCAGCACAGGAAAGAAATGGAATCCATAAAGCAGATTCAACCTATATCCAGGAGAATTAAAAACTCCATTGAAAATATTTGGAGCAAATTAGGCAAATGTGAGGAAGATAGGCTTGTAGTTAGCAACCAGGAAAAGAAAGATTTCTCAAAAATAGCAAGGGACCATGAGAAATCAATCCAGCAACTGTTAGATGAGATAAGAATAATTTAAGATTAATCGGAGTCAATGAACAAGCAGGTGATACCACAAATGGCATTAAAAATATGTTCACAGACATCATGACAGAAAACTTTCCTGGTAGAGAAAAAGAATTTGACATACAGATAAGGCATAGAACACTCCAATTATCAGTGTTAAAAAAAAAAACCTCTATAGCCAGGCATATCATAGTCAAGATTCCAGAAATTCAACACAAGTCTAGAATCCTAAAAGTTGTTATAGAAAAGAAATTACCTATAAAGGGAAGCCCATCAAAATTATAGCAGACTTCTCAGCATAAACTCTCAAGTCAAGGAGAGCTTGGAGTGAAGTACTCCAAGTTTTAAAGGAAAACAACTTTCAACCCAGATTGATGTACCCCACAAAACTATCTTTCAAAATTGATGGAGATATAAGATACTTCTATGACAAAGAACATCTGAAAAATTTATGATCACCAAATGAGCACTCTAAAGTGTTCCAAAGGACATTCTATAAAGAGATAATAGGGACTAAAGCTCCATAAACCTCAACAGAAGGATTCCACCAGGGAAGGCAAACAATTAGAGGAAGGGGGAAAAAAGAGAACCAACAACAGGAAAATAATATGACAAGGATAAATCAATACATTTCAGTTATAACCATCAATATTAATGGCTTCAATTCACTAGTCAAAAGACACAGACTGGCAGAATGGATCAAAAAGTGAGATCCAACAATATGCTGCATACAAGTAACACACTTTTTTTTTTCAGCACTGGGGATCAAACTCACAACCTCACACCTGCCAGACAGGTGCTTAAGCCACTGAGCCAAATTCTCGGCCCTAACTCACTTAATTAAAAAACCAAATTCATAGACTGAAAGTCAAAAGATGGAAAACAATACTCCATGTGACAGGAACCCAGAAAAAAAGCAGGGCTAGCTATTATATTTGCAGACAAAGTGAATTTCAAGCCAAGACTGATTAAGAGAGGTAAGGAAAGTCACTGTATCCTCATAAAGGGAACAATCCAAGAGGAAGAGATAACAATCATAAATATAGATGAAAGAAATCAATAATAAAATATTAAAATTAAACTTTTGAACAAATGGACCTAGTAGATGTCTGTCTTCGATATCTGAGATCCTGTCCTCACACTGGCCTAATCTGCTTTGAATATTTTCAATGGAGTTTTTATTCCCCTGAATATCTGCTTGAATCTGCTTTACAGAATCTATTTGTTTCCTATGCTGTTCTTCCATAATTTGCTAAGGTTGTTTATTGTTTTGTCTGTATCTGCTCTAACATCACTAAGCATGGTGTGTGTTTTGTTGATTTCTGTGGTTATTTGAGAGATTATTTCTGATTTCATTTTTTCCAGAGCCTCATTCAATTGCTTTGTTACCACTTTGGAGAGACCTGGTAGGAGGCGTTCAGATTTTCCAGCCTCATTGCCTCCTGGGTTTGCCTTTGGTGAACTGGGTGTCTGAGGTTGTGTCTTGTTTAAGTGTCTTCTCATTTAGTTTATTTTTTTAGTTTAATTCCTAGAGTGATACCTGTTAGTTGCCTGTGGTGGGTTGCTTTATTGGTGGTATTAAGGAGATCCATGTGATGATCCCTTCTCTGAGGTATCTTCCAGGTGTAGTTGGTTTCTGGGCTCTGAGTCTATTGGAAGATCTCACCTCCTCAGTTTGTTAGAGATGAAAAGCTATTACTCACCTAGCCCAGTCCCTGGTTCTTTGGCACTATGCCTCAGCACTCTCCATGACCCCCAGTCAGTCTCAGTCCTGGACCATCAGGGCCAACAGCTATCCAGAACAGTCGTGTTAATTCTGGCTGCAGTGGCACCCACAGCACCAAACATAGCCAACAAAACAATAAACTGAGACAATCCTTGGTTTGCAACCCTCAACTGTATAAACTCAATTTGTGATCATACAGCAGAATGCAAAACAATCATATACAATACATAAATCCACAATATGTCAATTCTGTCCTCAAGGGTCAGGACCCAAAATGGATTTAAGAGAAGACAGAGAAGTGGGAAAAGAGAAAGAGACTGTAGGTAGGTTGGAGGACAAAGATGGATCCCACCAACTTAGGGAAACTGATGCAGAAGACTGAGCGAAAAGAGAGCCAAAAGAAACAAAAAGTAGAACAGAGAAAAACCACACCCAGAAGGAGGGCAAAAACCATACTCACACTCAAAATGATAATATAATAATAATAATAAAAGAAAAGAAAAATTTTAAAAAATCAAACTTAAAAAAAAAAGTGTCCACTTCCAGGATTCTCTGAATTCACTAGTAGACAGCCTGTGGAGACAGTGACCCAAATTGTGGCACTGTATCCCCGCAAGCCAGCAACTGCTTGATGACAGAGTAGTAGACAATCTTAGCAGGCCTGCCCTGAGGACAGACTCCTTGGGCTTGCCACAGTCCAAGCAGTTTCCACAGGTCTGCACCCAGCTAGGAGCTGCTGGAGGAAACCAGCAATAGTTTTAGCTCCAGGCTTATCTGGCCTGACTCCGAAATGGCTCCCAGTCAATCACTCTCTCCCATGGGAGGACTGAGTCCTCTGCATTCACCACCAGCCCACATAATCCTCCGTGCCAGCCACTCTCCTCCACTGCCAAATCATTCTGCAGAGACCCTTGGGGTGACCAGCCCCCACCAACACCTCGACCATGTGCCCCCAGGCTCCTACAGCTCCCCTCATGTGGTGAGTCTGACTCTGGGCAAAGGCACTGCCACCTACTGGCTTCTTTTTTGTTGAAGTTTTTCTTTTCATTCTCTCTATGGGCTTCAATTCAGACTTCAGATTCTTCCTGGGTCTAAGGAACCCACCTCCCTCCTTTTGGTCTTCCTCAAGATGGTATATTCCTGCATCTAGATGATGTCTGTCAGAGAGGCTGTTTTTCTGCTGCTTACTACTGTGCCATCTTCCCAGAAGTCCTGTCTCCACTCTGATTCAACATAGTTCTGGAAACCTTATGGAGCAATTAGGAGAAAGCAATAAAATCAATAAAGATAAGAAAGGAAGAAGTAAAACTATTGTTATTTGCAGATGACATGATACTGTACTTACAAGACCCCAAAACACCAAAAGACTTCTAGATTTAATACACAAATTCAATAATGTGGCTGGTTACAAAGTCAACACTCAAAAATCAATCCTGTACATGAATAACTAAGGGAGAAATCAGTGAAACAATTTTACAATAGCATTGTCTTGGTTACTTTTCGCTCGTTGCCGAGACAAAATACCTGACGCCCAAAATTAGGGAAGGAAAGGTTTATTCTTACAGTTTCTCGGGAGTTTCAGTCCATTAGTTGGCTCCAAGTCAGCATGGGGTGGCAGGTCTATGGTTCATGGTGGCTGCAAGCCACAAGGTACACTGGCAAGAGAGAGGCAGAAAGCGGAAGCACAAGAGGAAGACCCGCCTTCCCTTACACCGTATGTCGACTCCACCCCTGGGCAGGCACAGCACTCACATTGCCAGACAACAAACCAATAACAAACCAATAACTCAGCCCCATCAATATTATATGAGGACTTGGGGGTACACAGCATATTACCCGATACAAGCATCCAAAAAACAATTTTACAGTAGCACCCAAAAAAAATGAAATACCCAGGAATCAATCTAACAAAGGAGGTAAAAGACCTCTACATTGAAAATTACAGTACTCTGAAAAAGAAGATTGAAGAGGATATTAGAAAATGGAGAGCAGCACTCGGGAGGCTGAGGTAGGCGGAGCGTTGTGAGTTTGAGGCCGGCTTGGGCTACAACGCGAGCGCAAGGCTGGCCTGAGCTACATAGTGCGACCCTGCCTCAAAAAACCAGGGCTGGGAGTTTGGCTCAGTGCCTTAAGCGCCTGCCCTGGCAGGTGCGAGGTTGTGAGTTCAATCCCCGGTGCTGCAAAAAAAAAAAAAAAAAAAAAAAAAAAATGGAGAGCTATCCTGTGCTCTTGGGTTGGAGAACCAATATAGTGAAAATGGCCATACTTCCAAAACTGTTATACAGATTCAATGCAATCCCAATCAAAATAACAATCATGTATTTCAGTGTATTGGGTGATATGCTATGTACCCCCAAGTCTTAATATACTTTTGATGGGGCTGAGTCTAGTACGGGGATTGGCAATGTGAGTGCTGTACCCACCCAGAGATGAAACCAACATATAGTGTAAATTAGGTGGGTCTTCCTCTTGCTTGCTTCTACCGTCTCTCTTCCAGTGCTCCTTGTAGCTTGCAGCTGCCGTAAACAGCAGCCCCTCCATGCCATGCTGACTTGGAGCCAACTAAGTAGGACTGAAACTCCTGAGAAACTGTAAGGATAAACCTTTCCTTCCCTAATTTTGGGCATCAGGTATTTTGTCTTGGCAATGAGCAAAAAGTAACTAAGACACACAGAATTAGAGAAAGCAATGCTAAAATTCTTCTGGAACCAGAGGAGACCTAGAATAGCAAAGGCAATCCTGGGCAGCAAAGACAAGGCAGGAGGCATCTCAATCCCTGACTTAAAATTATACTACAAAGCTACTGAGATAAAACCAGTGTGGTACTGGCAAAAAAAAAAACAAAAAACAAAAAAACAACAAAAAAAAACTAGACCCAAAGATGAATGGAACAGATTAGAAAACACAGAAACAACTGCAGGCACACTAAGCCACCTTATCTTTGACAAAGGTGCCAAACACATTCACTGGAAGACAGATAGCCTATTTAATAAATGATGCTGGAAAAGCTGGCTCTACACATGCTGGAGATAAAAACTGGACCCATATTTTTCATAATATACTAAGCTAAAATCAAAATGGAGCAAAAATCTTAATATTAAAACAGAAACATTAAATCTGCTGAAAGACAGAGTAGGTAAAACTTGAAGACATTGGTATATATAAAGACTTTGTGAACAAAACCCAGATTGCACAAGAACTAGCACAAAGAATCAACAATTGGGATTTCACCTTATTAAAAAGCTTTTGCACAGCAGGAGAATCCACCACCAGAGTGAAGAGACAGCCCACAACATGGGAGAAAATGTTTGCCAGCTGTTCCTCAAAGGATTATTATTGAGAATATGTAAAGAACTCAAAAAACCAGTCCTCTACGATTTAAAGACCCAATTCAAAAATGGGCATCTGAGATGAATACACACTTCTCAGATGAAATACAAACAGCAAATAAATATATGAAATAATGTTCAATATCATTGGTCATTTGAGAGATGCAAATTAAAACAACACTGAGATGCAAATCTCTACAGTTGCTTTTATTTGTTTGTGCCCTAGCCCTTAGGAAGTCACCTGCTTCTGAAGGGAAACATAGAGGCACGCACACACACACACACTCTCTCTCTCTCTCAAAGTTCCATTTTGCAGTGCAGGTTAAAATTCCCACTTTGCTTATTTTAGCTTTCAGTCATGAGGGACCTCAGGTGCCACATCATCTGACTGGCCATCTCATATTGGATAGCCACATATATTCCATCAGTAGAAGCCAGAGCACAAGCAAAGAGAATCCAGCTGCTTAGGTCTAAAGAAAGTATTGAAAAAATTGTGAAGTCAAACCCAGCATATTGAGGGACATCTGTAATCCCAGCACTGAGGAGGCTGAAGCAGGGGTTTCACCATGAGTTCAAGGCCAGCATGAATTACACAGCAAGACCCTGCCTTAAAAAAAAAAGTCTGAGCAATATCAAAGATTTAGAAAGAATGACTTGGCAACCAATGTGGACCTCAGGAGGAGAAAGAAATGGGCTTCTTGGGAGCCCACCCAACCAGGCCTGAGCACCTCCAACCAGGACACAAGTAAGACTGCCTTCTGGGGGCCTATGTGACCGGCATGGACCCCAGGAGGAAAAAATAATGGGCTTCCTGGGAGCCTGCCCAGCCAGGCCTGAGCACCTCCAACCAGGACACAAGTAAGACTGCCTCCTGGGGGCCTGCGTGACTGGCGTGGACCCCAGGAAGAGAAACATGTGCCCCACCCCCATACGCCTACCAGTGCATGGGCTAAGAATCAAGGACAAAGCTCTCCCCCCACCCACTGTAAATCAACCTGCTCGTTCGGAGGTCTGGCTACATTGATAGCAACTAAGGTACATAAAACAACTAAATGCTAGTATTGTTTTGTTCATTTTGTCAGCCTGGGGCTGGCAGCCTGAGCATCTCTTTGGAAGATGACAGTACCCAATGTAGCAAAAATGGGGGACTCTCTTCTATCTTGTCTTTGAGGCCCAATATTGTTCTCATTGTTTTGCTTTATTCTGATTAATGTTTTGGCCTTATTTTATACTCTGTTTTTATTGGGTTTTTTGTTTTGTTTGGTTTGGTTTGGTTTGGTTTGATTTTACTATACCTGTTGGAAAGGTTAACTATTCTGAAAAATAACAGGATATACTATAGTAGCTATTGTTTTCATAGTACCTTTCTTAGAAGTTCTGTACCAGTTCTACTGCTTTGTTTTGATTGACTTTGTTCTGTTATGTTTGGTTGGATTTTACTGTCTTTAAAATAAAAAATAAATAAATAGAAAGAATGACTCTCAGGCTGAGTTTATCTAGAGTCTACTGTCAAGTCTATTTTGTAGTCAGCACCCTAAAACATTAAAACTTTCATAGTTACCAAACTTACAAATAAACAAAGCAAGCCTACAAATCTAGTCTACTTGAGCAGACATAATGACCAAGTTCATTTTAAAAAAAAGTGTTTCTTTGAAACAAGCTTATTTCTGTCAGAAAGACATAGCGAGCAAATACTTGCATCCCTCTTCTTGGAAACCAATATATGTCACCATTTAAGAATAGAGACACCATTTATTAATACCAAGACCAAGTATTACAGTTTAGTAACACCTTTAGAATTTTGTAGGTACATAGAAAGAACTAAACATTTGTTAATACAGTGCACAAGTATTAATGTCTGTTTTTACTGAGAACATGTATTTTTTTACTATCTCTACCAAGAAGAACATGGCTTTTGCCAATTATATCACTACAAGCAATACACAAGGTAGCAATTTAGCAGTTAATTTAGTAACTCTTACAGTATATTAAGACAATTTTGACCGTCCATATTATACTAGGACAATTAACATTTTTTAAAATAAGGCAAATCACAGCAGTTTACATAAGTAAGTAGAATTGTAAAACAAAACCTTAGTTATCCAAGTAAATATGAACTTCTAACACTTGGTATTTCACAAATTTAAAACCTTATTAAATGTTTTGTTGTAAATTGTATTAAGAACAGATCAATATCTTAAACATACTATAACAAAGATAATAGTATTATCCCCATGTATTACATTTTTAATTGTTTTTAAAAATATTTTTCTTGCAACAAATTGCTTTTAATTAGAGATATTTTACCCAATATTTGTACTCTTAACATATATGATTAAGTTTTGTTACCATAGTTTGGGGTGCTGTGCTCTTCCCAGGAATCCTTTCTGGGAAGGTTTTTGTCCTGAACAAAGAATTGGACAAGAAGTAGGCAAAAAGCAAGGAAGTTTTGCATGTATTAAAGGTAGGAAAAGAAGTATGCTCTGCAGAGTGAGTGTGGGAAAATGAAAAATAGAAAAAGAAATACACTCCACAGAGTGTACAGTAGACCATTGAAAGATCTCACAGTGGCCACAAGTGTAATGGCAGCCATTTTTGCGTCTGCCATTCTGACCTCAGATCTAGGCTATCCTAAGAAAAACCTACTTGATATCATGTCAGAATTAAAGATAGCACTTTCTGATTGCTACTAGGTGCAGGGCTTGGAAACTGTCCTGTACAAGTGTTCTGGATCTCTGTGATTGACACGTTATGCACACTTGTCCAGACAGCTGGGCATGCCTTAATCAACTGCCTCATTTACTACAAAAACATAACATTTGCATTTTTACAAAATAATACCACCCAACACGTAAGTTACTAGTAGTTTTAAAACTCATGTTATTAAAAACCATACCTTCCCATGAGCCAGGGGCAGCCATGCAGAACAGGAAGAGAATCAAGAAGCCAAACCACACCTTTCCATGAGCCAGCTGGTACATGGTCTAGGAGAGAAGAAGAGCAAACTCCAGCCCCCTGTAAGCAACTGTCTGATTCAGAGGACCTCAGGCTGAGATGAAAGCAACTGAAGTAAAAAGATAACTTAATGCTTGTATTGTCTGACTGACTTTGCAGGCCTAAAGCTGGTAGTCTAACAATATGCATTATAGCAACAGTGGGGAATTTCCTTCTGTCTTGTTTTTGAAATCCAGTGTTTTGTTCTGTTTTACTGTTTTGTTTTATTCCTGTATCTGGTAACCTGAGCAACTATGTTAACGATAGCAATAGTCAATATAACAACCATTGTTAAATTCCTATCATGTTGTTTTCAAAACCTATATAGCTATTGTTGGTTGTTCTAATTGTCATTTTGCATTTGTTATTTTTCTTTTGCTTTATTTCCTTCTTGATTTTTTTCCTTTTTGTCTTAAAAAATAAATAAAACTCATGTTATTAACTCATATGTATGTCTGAAACTGTGCTTATGTATGTAAGCATTGTACATCTAGAAAAGGATACATCACATACTTGGGAAGATAAAAGACAAAAATCATGGTTGTTTTGTAAAATGTGATTTTTTTTTGAGACAGGGTTTCACTGTGCAGTTCAGGCTGGTCTTAATCTCATTTTGTAGCCCAGGCTGGCCTTGAACTCACAATGATTCTCCTGCTTAAGCCTCCCAAATGCTGGGATTGCAGGCTTGCACTACCACACCTGTAAAATGTGACTTAAACAAAATTTAAAAAGTAAAAACTCATTCTAAATATTTCATTTAAGCAAAGACTAGACAGTAAAAGAATAGTTTATTATAGAAAAGCAAGCAACACGTGGGAGGCTAGGGTAGGTGGAGCGTTGTGAGTTCGAGGCTGGCTTGGGCTACAACGTAAGCCCAAGGCTGGCCTGAGCTACATAATGTGACCCTGTCTCAAAAAACTAGGGCCAGGATTTTGGCTCAATGGCTTAAGCACCTGCCTGGCATGTGCAAGGTTGTGAGTTTGATCCCCGGTGCCAAAAAAAAAAAAAAAAAAAAAAAAAAGCAAGCAAGCCTTTTAGCATCTCTTAAAGCTAAAGCTATCAGCATTAGGCCACAGAAACAAACCCATGAACAGACTATGTAAATCATAGGTATTAACCTTTCACAGCAAAAGTTTTTTTTTTTTTAACCAACTACTTTATTTTATTAGCACATGTTGTAGTACATAATGCTTAAATTCCTTGTGGCAAGTTGGTGTATGTACATAACATATCTTAACTCCTTTTTTCATCCTCTTTCCCTTTTCTCCCCCGATTCCTTGATCTTCCCTTCCTTTTTTGGGGGGATGTACATGTTTGCAGTACATAAATAATGTTTACACTCAAAAAAAATAGTTTAAGAGAAAATAAACCCCAACTGTTAGTAAAATATTAAGTAAGTTGTTACTATATAAATTATTAACTTTAGAGTATTTTAAAGTGATGAACAGATAACAATCCTCACTCACTTGGAACTTTTTTCTTTTAATGATAGTGAAGTTTTACATTTATTAAAGATAGGAAAAGAAATAGTTTCTACAGAGCAAATTTGGACCAAGTAAAAGAAAGAAAAGAAGCACCCTCTGAAGTGTGAGGGTGGGCCACTGTGAAAGAACACAGTAACTGTGACTTATTCTTTCTTTTTAATTTTTTTTAATTTTTAAAAAAGCAAAACAAAGAAAGGATAGCAATGATACAGAATTTCAAAACAATAGGGAATTAACACTAGTTAATATATTGCATATGGTTGTCTTAGAAGTTATTCAGGTTACAAAATCTAGGGACAAAAGTGATCAATCAAACAATGACAGCACAAACTGTTGTTTTTGATGAACTAACAGAGATTAGTAATGCAGTTATCTATCTAGCATACATATACATACATACATTTATATGTGTTTACCAACATACATATAATCCTTTCTTCCTTTTTTCCTTTCCCCTATCCTAGTTGTTCTGTCCTTTTGAGCACTTTCTTTCCCTTTCATTTTTACAATATGTATTGTATATTTAGGATCTTATTACTCTTTCAGATTTGTATTTTTTATACTAGGGTACAGTATGATATTTATAAATGTGAGTTTGATTTATTTCACTTATGAGTATGCCTCAAGTTGCCTCCATTTACCTATAAAAGCCTCAAGATTATCCTTTTTTATAGCTGAGTAAGACTCCATTGTATAAAAATACCACAGCATTTTTTATCCATTCTGTGGTTGATGGGTATTTTGGCTGTTTCCAATATTTAGCTATTACAAATTATGCTGCTATAAACATGGGTGCACATATGTTGCTGTGGCATGAAATATTCACTTTTTCTGGGAAAATACCCACAAGGGGAATAGCTGTATTAAATGGGACTTCCAATTCTAGTTTTTTTTTTTA
>RJWM01044572.1:0-13223 GCA_004363535.1 Dasyprocta punctata | reverse complement strand
CGGGCAGGGAGCTGCGGGTGTGTTGCAGCCAGATTGAAGGTGGCCGGGCTTGCAGCTGAGTTTGTGTGCAGTGTGAGCAGGGGCTGGGGCTGATGCAGACGGGATGGATTGGAAGGCAGCTCCAGGGCACTGGCTGGAGGGAGGCTGAAGGCAGGGAAAGGTGCCCGGAGCCTGTGCAGCAGGCAGAAGCCTTGACTGGAAGCTGCTTTGGTCCCAGTGCAGTGACCCTTCAGGGCTACTGACCAGAGAGGCCTGGGCGGGGCCTCCTGCCTTCCAGAGAGCTCCAGGGTTCAAGCTGGCTGCGGCAGCGGGGCCTGGACTCTGTGTGGTGAGGACACAGAAGGACCCAGCTGTCTGAGGAGAGTGCTACAGCGTGGTGAGGGAACTGTAATGCCACGCTTGGTGACTGACATGGACCGCTGTAGTCTGATGTCCCCATGGGTCTCTCAGTGAGACACATACAGCCATTGGCTGTGAATACAGGACTTTATTGGGGATTCCTGGAGAAGGGGTGGCAAGGAAATGTGCTCCATTGGCTGCCAGCATCTCCTGAACCCAGGGCAGCCGTGCAGTGATGTGAGCATACACAGCAGGCGAGGAGGTGGAGCAGGTGGCGCTGCCCCTGACACGATGCCTAGCGTCTAGACTCCATGTTTCTGACACACCACAGGGCCATCAGAGTCACTCAGCAGAGAGGGAGAGGACCTGACTGTCAGCCTGAAGGGAGTGCCAGGGCCCGTGTTGTCTGCTTCAGGAATGGTAGGGAGGGAGGACCAGGATGACAAGGGAGGGCACAGTGGCTCTGCACAAGCGACTTCCATCTGGGTGCCACGCAGTCCAGCTCTGCCGTCTACTCCTGAGGACCCTGCACAGGTGGCTTCCCCTGTCTGAGCCTGGCCGTCCCCTCTCCCGTGGACTGGCACCTGTGCTCTCGGGACTGTGATGAGGACTGAGCTCTGTGGGTGGCACAGCATGGGCCCGGTCAGAGGACCCGGCTCAGGGTGCCTGCTAGCACCAGTGGGGCCTTGTAAGTAGAGGAGGGCAGGGGAGAGCCCAGGCCTGCGTGCAGGGTCCCTGGGTCCCTCCTGGTTCCCCAGGACCATACCGCGCAGGGAGTCGCCACTGGCCCCAGCACAGATCTTCTGATCAGTAACAGCGTCACCCCAGTACATCTTGCTGTGGACAGTGGATCTGAGGGTGAAGATCGCCTGGTACAGATTTCTGGGGGCCTCAGGGCTGCAGGGACAGTAGAGGAGGGGAGGCACTCCCTCTTCACACCCACCCCATGTTTATGCCACCTCCAAGCCTGTAGAGAGCCCCCTACTGGAGACTCCACACAGCGGGGAGCCGGGAGGCTACAGGGAGCCAGCCCCATGTGCCTGTCTAGGGCTCCTTTAGGAGTTTTCTGGGAAGGATACCTGTTAGCCCTCAGTTTTTCTGTGTGTGGTAAATGTTTATTTTTTCTTTGTTTTTACTTCCCAAATAATAATTGTAAATTTAATACTTTTTTTTTTTTTTTTTTTTTTAGTTTATGAACTAGTGTCTTGCTATGTAGTTCCAGTTGGTCTTGAACTCTCAACTGTGCTGCTGCCTCAGCCTCCCAAGTGCTGGGACTGGCTATTGTATAAATTTTTAGTTTTAAAAAGTCATTTGCATCATACCTGGGGATTCCTGCTGCACTAGAAACCCTAAGCCCAGAGACACCTCCTGCTGTGAAAAGACTGAGTCACACTCATGGCAGAACCCTGTCCTGCTCCAGCCAGTGGTGACACAAGAGGTCCCAGGTGGGAAGTCATCAGTAGCACAGGGGAGGCACACGGCGGACAGGGTCTCAGTGAACTTGGCGGGCGTGGCCAGCCTCACCAGGGTGATGTTGGAATCTGAGCTGGTGACAGCCACAACTGAGGTCTGTGGCAGCCAGGAAACTTACCTCCTGCCCTCTGGCCTGGTACCTGTCTGGTCTCCAGGATCTGCAGGTCTTCTTCATTCGAGCCCAAGTTGTACTCCTCAGCCTTCACCAAGTCAGACGTCCTAGGTACAGAGAGAGGAAGGGTTGGGAACACCACGGGCCAATGCCCTCCTCCCACCACCCTGGAGCTTAGAACAGAGCCAGGCCGCCTGCTCACCTGACCTCACAGTAGGGGAGGTGACCACCCAGTATGGGCAGATGAGGGAGCCCCCACAGAAGTGGAAGGTCTCATTGTGGGAAGGAAGGAGGGGACAGTCCCAGCTGCTGCCTGGGCAACACCCCAGCCTGTCCAACAAACCAACCCGCCGCCCCCCTCCCCCCACCATATATCCCCATTTCACCTGTAGGGACACCTGCCAAAGCCAGCAGCCAGGGACAGCATCCTCGCCGTTTATGATCCTGGCCAGATCACTCAGCACAGGCGGGATGGTGGGGACTCCGCAGCCTGAGAGTAGGGGAGGGAGGGCTGTGCCCCGGAGCCAGTCTGGGCCTGACCCCCAGCACTGCAGAGCTACTGGTTTCCACCTCAGCCCGCCCAGCCCGGCTCAGGACCCCCATTCCACAGCCCACTCCGCCTCTGCAAGGTCCCCTGGCTTCTTTCAACCTCTGGGCTCAAGGCTCCCTCACTGCAGCCTGCTGACCCCAGTCCTCTTCCTCAGGTGCAGAGGGACACGGCTGTCCCCACCTGGGCCTGTCCTGCCTTAGGAGAAAACAGCTGGGCCCTCAGACGGCGTGGGCTTGACCTCCAGGTGCCCCTCCTGGCTGTGTGGCCTTGGACCAGGGGGCTCCACAGTGTCCTCGGCTGCTCAGTGGGAGCAGAACAGCGCGGACCCCACAGGTCAATGCGCATCTGTGGGACAGGTGGGAGCAGCGTGCGGAACTCACACCTGGGCCCCGTGCTGGGGCCTCCAGCCCGGACACTAGGCTGGTGGAGTGTGACATGGCACCGACTCACAGCACAGGGCCCTGGCAAAATTCGCCATTTCTGCAGCACCTCACCATTCCAGCATCTATTGATCATGTGAAGGTTGGGTTATGTAATTATGAATAAAAAGTTCTTTGATTCCATGTCATAAAAGGTCACAGCGAGGAGATGTGGAATGAACTAGGTTACAACTCTGTGGGGCGGGCCCTGGACTCGGCAGGTTCCCAGCCCTGTCCGGGCCACACGCGTGGCCTTTCCCACGGAGCATGCAGCCCCGGCCACCAGGCGCCACCTCTGGGGTCTCTGCCTGCCCACAGGAACAAGGACACAACAATGGCACTGCCACATACAGAAAACCACAGTCATCTATGTTTATAAAAGCAAAGGAGAGAGAAAGGCCCCTGTTGTAGCCAGGGTTTGCAAGAAGAACAAGACAATACAGGACACACAATTTATAGTAGTGTTTATAATGCTCCTCCAAAGAGTCAAATACAAAGAAAGTGCAGGAAACCTCTCCACATACTAAAAACCTAGAAAATCCAGTCAAGGGCCCGGATCCCATGGCAATAGCCTGCATGAGTTCAGCTGAAGACCTGGAGCCCACGACAGTGCGTCCCATGAGACCAACTGGAGGCCTAGAGCCCATGACAATGACTCATGCAAGCCTGTTTCGGGAATCTGTGCTGGGAAGGCCTCAAGGTCATTGATGGAAGCTAGAAACTCTGTGCCAGTGGGATGAAGGATCTGTGCCAGGAGGCTGAGGGTTCTGCACTGAAGCCAGGAAGGGACACTCAAAGTAAGGACCAGCGCTCCCCTGAAAAGTACCAGAGCCATCTTCTGCAACGAGGTCCCGAGCTCCTCCAAGGAAGAGAACACAAAGTTCATATCCGGAAGCCAGCGTGAGAAGCTTCTCCTGGAGATGGAACAGCACAGCATCTTCCCATCCAGTTCCAGGAAGTGATGCTCAGAGCAAGAACCAGAGGTCCCCCAAGGTGAACCACAGCCATTCTCAGCGACAAGATCCCGAGCTCCCCCGATGATGAGAATAGCCAAGTTCATATCAGGAAACAAGCTCAACAAGCTCCTCCAGGGGAACCCATGGCAACAGGAGAACCAACAGCACCCAACAACAACTCTTCCTCTCCGGTTCTCCTGTTATGTTGGCAACAATCCTCAGATGGGCCGTTCACACCCAGCACCACGCTGACTCAGTTCAGCTGGATGTTAAGTTGACCACCAGTTTTCAATCCACCACAGTCCTCTACTGGAAGAAGAGAGAGTCCATTATAGTGTTTGATGGGCATGAGCTGGATCTCCATAGCAACATGAGTAAATCTCAATAAAGCATTATGAGTAGAAAAAAGCATGCTACGAAACTAAGGCTGAGTAGAATACCTCTAGGCAAATTTTTTAAACCTTTGTTTATGGATAGACATTGTGTGTGTGAGAGAGAGAAAGAGAGAGACATAAAGAGAGAGAGAGAGAGAGAGAGAGAGAGAGATGCTAGGGATGCGACCCACTGAGCCAGAGCCCAGCCCTTACTCATTTTTTAAATTTTGAGAAGACAGGGTTTCACTAAGGCACCACAATGCCCAAGCTGGACACTAATTTAATCCTCCTGCCTCAGCCTCTTAGAGCACTCAGATTACATGTGCCTGGCAGGATGCCTGGCCTTTCTTTTTTAACTTAATAAACAAAAAGCTCAGCGAGTGCCCAACATATAAATAAAAACCCTGTCTGGATGTCTAGTGAGGGCTACAGTCACCTCCTACCCTGCCCACGAGCATGCATGGAGCCGCCAACCCCAGCTGGGCCAGCGCGCCTCTTCCACTCCTGCTGCAGGGAGCCGGGGCTGAGAGCCCTGAAGGACCCCTCTCCTGCCTGCAGCCTTGGCTCCCCTTAGGTGCTGGGTGAAGCCAAGGGGCTCACCTCTCACTGGGGACAGAGTCTGGCTGTCTTGTGGCACCTGGCTGTGGGGATCATGAGGGCTTCGGGCCTCCTCCCCACATTCTCCAGTCCTGGTGACCCCAGGTCCCGGCACTCACCATGTGTGGCCCCCACGAGGGCAAAGCAGGACAGAAGCCAAAGGAAGGCCATGGCGCTGCTGTCAGGGAAGGTGGTGTCTGCCTGTTTGGGGGCCCCTTTTATATCCTCTAGTCTCCCCTAAACCATGCCCAGCCGGAAGACCTGAGGGCCACCTCCCTCTTACCCAAGGACTTTGGGTGATAAGTGGGGGTCAAGCACCTCTCCCAGTCTGGCTGGCTCTCAGCCTGGAACTTCCTGGCTCCTGGGAAAAGGACAGCTGCCCTGTACCCCTGCCACCTGTATCCTGGGCAAGGCTATGGGCAAGGTCAGGCAAGGCCAGGAGCCTGGACCCTACAGAACCAGGCTCACAGTGAGGTAGGGGACTCTGCTGTCCCCAGCACTGTGGGCGGCCTCCCAGCCCTGAGTTAAAGGTCCTGCCCCACAGTGTTCCCAGGAGCCCCACCAGTAGTGGCTGGGACCTCAGAGTTCTCCAGTGCTGGCCCAGGACCACTGAATGTCAGCTTGGGGGCTCAGCGAAGAGTTCAATGAACACTCATCTAAAACCAAAACCTTTCTCTGATGATCAGAATGACCCAGGGATCCCCTTGTCCCAGTTCACCAAGCAGTCTGAGTATGGCAGGGAAGAGGAGTCGCCTGGGCCACAGGATGGCAAACCAATGCCAGACCGCCCACCCAGGTCTGTGTGGTGCTTAACAGAACTCTCTTCTGTGACCCCTCAGGACTGAAGGAAGTGGTCCTTATATGAAGCATTAGTTTCTTACAAAATGGGGCCTTGAAGTGACACAGAGAACAAACTCTTCATTGCTGTATGATGATACAGCAGGTGTGCTGGGCATATAGGCAGGAAGTAGAGGCCATGTGTATTCCCGGGACCCTGCATTATTCCCACCTCTAGTGACAGATGAGTCCCCCACACCAATGAGAAGGGAATGCAGCAATTCAGTGGACAGGGCACAGTGACAGCAGTGGCATGCACAGGCCCACCGTGTCTAGTTGAGTGACAGAAGGACATGGTCACTGAACTGAGGCTTCCTCTGAGGCCTCTGGGCTCTGTGGTCACCAGGGACACATCATCGAGGCAGAACCTGGTCCAGGGGAGCAGAACAGCGGCACTGGGCTTGTTAAACAGCAGAGTTGTTGTTTTGAACTTGGCACAGTTCGAGGTTTCCTTTGTCTTTTTCCTGCAAGTCAGCTTAGTGCTGTGTCTTCCAGCAGGGAGAAGTCACAGCACCCAGCCTGTGGCCAAGCAGAAGCTCTTTGTGGTGGTGCCCATGGGGGAGGGGCAGAGTCCTGCAGGCCCAGGACCCCATCTGTGTGGACCATGGTCCCAGTGCTACATTCCAGCTCCAGCACTGTGGCCTTTCCACATTGTTCCCATGCACTGGTGGCCTGAGTGTGTCACTGAGCAGCAGCCCTGGCTCTGAACATGAGGAATTCATATTTCCATTTCCAGGCAGGGGACTTTATTGAAATAATGAAGTTTGCCAGGTTTCTCGCATCACTCATTCCATTTCACTCACCTGGGAGGTTTTTCCAGCACAGAAAACAAAAGCAGTCTGAAGTCTTGGGCTCTTCCTGTGCTCTTTTGGAGCTGAACTCCTTGAAGACTTGAGGACGGGGCATCTGTCCCTGGGAGGCTCAGGACAAGGGAGGAATAGCCCAAGATGAGCCCTCGACAGCAACCTGGGTGACCTTTGTGTTTGCTGATGTCTTTCATACCCAGCGGTTTCTCTTGGTCTCCAGCCCAGGCCCTGTTCAAACCAGCCCTGAAGCCCGTGCATCCTGGGGCAGGTGCTGATGTTACAAAGGGACAGCTTTGCACTGCCTGGCCGCAGCCATCTCCACTTCCTGTCCACATGGACGATGTTTCTGGGGAGCCCCACATCCCTCATGTGTTAGTCAATGAGCTCTGATCAATACAAACCCAAAGAGGCAGGGAGAGGGGAGCAGAGTGTGTCCCTTGGGGATGTGGAGCTCAGCCACCATCCTGAGACCACAGAAGAAAGACAGAGACCGTCACCTGAGCCACAGCATCATGTGCTGCCAACAGGTGGCTTTCTCAAATTGCTGCTTCTGGAGGAAAGGCGAATACCAATTCTTTAGCCACAACTGGACACAGATGTAAAAGCTCATCTCTGACCTTCAGCAACAGCAGCAGCCCAGGCAGCCAGACTATAAGAGGAACCCCAGCAACATGTGCCCCAGTGCCCGGCAGGTGATGCATAGCCACCTCTTCCCTCATCCTCGCCTCGCTTCCAACTCAGGACTAAGGGAGGGAAGCCGAGTGCACCCCTAGCAGTCACGCACGGACCACACTTGGACTTAGCCAACACCCAAGCCAGTGGCATGCTGTCATAGCTGAACCCCAGAGACGGGGCTCTTTGTAATCGACACAATGAATTCTCCCACACTGGGGGCTGGAAGTCCCAAGTCAGGCTGCCTGAAGCTTTGAGGTTTCTGAGTACAAGACAGAGCACTGAACACTGTGGTCAGACTTGGCTTCCCCTGAAGGAACGAGAGCAGGGAAGAAGGGCCACAAACTCAACAGTGCAAGCAGGTTTGTTTCTAAACCTGAGAAGGACCTCTGTGTGGAAACAACAGAGGTGTCTCTTGTAGGATGAGGCTTTTTAATAGTGTGTTTTGGCCAGCTGGTGACTTGCTGATGTGTCCTCTGTAACCTGCTGACATGTCCTCTGTGTCCTGAGTAAAATGAAACAAACCTTTCTTTAAGAGACTTGGTGAGCTCATTAAACCTGGCCGTGTCCCTGTCCTGGCTCTGTTCCTAGCTTTAAAGGCCTATAGGAAAAGAGGTCGTCATTCTTTTGACTACTTGCTGATGAGAGGGGTCTAGGAAGGTTTATTGTTTTTGGTTTTTTTCTTATTCTTTTTGACATATTGGAGAAGGAAGACTGATTAGAGTTCTCAAGCAGTTCGCTTGAGAGATGGCTGCTTTTTGTTCCTAAAAAAAAAAAAAATCTTCGGAATAGATTAATCATACAGGGAAGAAAAAGAAGAAGAGTAACAAAGCGTGAAGGGTGCCAGCTCCCAGGTTGTAGGGATGGAGGAGTGAGGGTGTCTAGGCTGTTTTTGGAGGGTGGTGTCAGCGTTGTTTCAAATGAGATGCTAAAGTTGTTAAAGAATAAATCTGAAAGGGGGGAGGAGAGGTTTGAATTGGAGGTAGAGAATGTGAAGGCAGTGAAGGACTTTCTGTATAGAATCTCAAAGGGGCTGAGCCCAAGAAGTTTTCTGGGAAGAGACCTGAGTCTGAAAAGGGCTAAGGGTAGGAGTTCAGTCCATTCTAAATGGACCCAGAGGAAAAACCTTGGCTCTGTTTATGAATGTGATTTCATTTTCACATTACCCGAGGATTAGGATTGCTACGGGATGTGGAACTTGTGCGGGGAAGACTTAAGTGGGTAGGGTGTGTGCTACTGTGGAGGACCATTTGTTTGATGCAGGAAAGTCCTCTATCCATCCTGAGAAGTTGTTGACCAGGACAAGGAGGTATCTTTTTTTTTTTTCTTTGTTTTTTTACCGGAGTTATGTGAATAAAGTCCGTTTGATTGTCAGTGCCAGGGAGGGACCCTCAAATTGATAGGTGGGGAAGGGGTGGTCTAAGTTTGCTCTGGGAGTTGATGGTTCGGCATGTGGAGCATTGAGTGATAATCTTTTACAGAGAGGCCCTAAAACTAGGCGGTGAGATACGCCTACAGGAACTGGTGCAGACTGAAGCATCTGGCGTGGAACTGGCCACAGAAAGATGAAAGGAATTTCTTTTGCAAGCTTTCAGAAAGTGCTGTGGGAAATTTCCCAAGTCACGCCAAACCAAAAGGAAGACCCTTTGCGCCAAAGAGATAAGATGGCAGAATTTAATCTTTATACCAGTGGACTGTTGCAGGGATAATGCCTCCCAGGCAACCACGCTGAATCAGGGAGGAGTTTAGTCTATATAGAATTAGAAGTGGGAGGTACAGGGCCGGGGATTTAGCTCAGCAACATAAACACCTGCTTGGCAAGTGTGAGGTTGTGAGTTCAATCCCCCGTACCAAAAAGAAAAAAAGAAAAAAAAAGTGGGAGGTACAAAGCAAGTGACCAAACGTTACATGATTGGTTACATACATTGAATCATATATTGACAGACAGGCTACTCTTGAAACAATAGAAACATTCCAGGAACCAGGGAAGGAGGCTCTTGTACAGAATGACTCTACTTGAGGGCATTACCACAATACAGGAATTGTTGTGGCGGGGAGAGAGCCTTGACTGAATGAGAGTGGTTAAGGACATTACCATAATATAGGAATATTTCGGAGAGAGATTTTACTGAATGAGCACAGGTCAGCCCAAGGTGCCTTAAGGTATAGACAATTACTCTGACTTAGTGCTTATCCGCATCTGGGCTGAGGATACTGTCAGGGTCAGTCGAATTTAGCAGAAACAGCAGAACAGCAACTTGGTCAGAGGACTCTAATTGATCATGAAATATCTATACATTTACCATCTCATGAGTGCGTTTCTACATTATAACTGTGCCCCAACAAAAGGACTGATACTTCACGGAGAGACCGCCACTGTTCCTCTTGCCTCTTGTACCTCCCCTGTTCTTTGAGTAGAGTTATTTCTTCAGGTTAGTAGGAAGGTATAAGAAGCAAAAGGAAGCAGAGAACACAGAGTGTGTTGGTAGCTGCACATTTTGCTACTCTATCAGCGTCACAGTTTCAACAAATGATCCATCTGAGATTCCTGTCTCATGAGTTAGGTCTCTGATAGCCCTTGCAATGAATAACAATCACTTTATGGGGTGAAAGAGCCACCCGTAGAAGTGCTTCAGTTAGGGGCCCTTTTTGCATAGGGTTATATTTCATGCCAGATGTCAGTGTTTGAGTGTAGATATTAACTGCAGATTTGGAGTCTGTGTAAATGTTGATAGTTTTATCTATTGTGAGACAGAGTAGGCGTTCTAGTGAGTGTGACGAGTTCTGCCTACTGTGAAGTTGTCCCTGTGGGTAGGGCTGCGGAGGGTAGAAGGACTGGCTATCATGATAGCCTTCAAGGACCCTGCCTGGGAATGGGCGGTCACTGAAGTGCTCCCAGCAATAAACCAGTCAGGGGCCCAGGACTGTGTTCTGATGTTATGTGTCAGAAGTGAGCGTGAGTAAACCAAGGAGCTCGGTGCCTTTATGTCGTGGGTGCAGTCTGGGGAGTCAGGTGTTGGGAGGAGATGTCAGGGTTTAGGATGGATGAGCCACAGAAGGTAAAGGAGGGTTGTAAGAGCTAGAGAGCAGGGCTTGACCTCAGGCTGGAGAGAGAGGGGTTAAAGCATGACAGCTGGGAAGGTCAGAGAGGTCGTGTGAAGAGTGTACCTGTAAGGGTTGGTGGAGCATAATCTTTTGGGCCTCAGGGATAAGGAATGCAGCTGATGCTAAGATCTGTAAACAGAGAGATGAACCTTTTATTATGAGGTTGAGCTGTTTGGATAAGTAGGCAATGAAAGGGTTTTGCCCTAGTATAAATTATTGCACAATTACAGCAGTGTCTAACATGGCAGAAGGCCAAAGCGAGACCGCTTACCCTGACAGCCACTTCCTCCTTCCCCTTCTGCCCAAATTGCAACTTTCAGTCAGTTCCTCAATGTCATCAATGCCCGCCCCATGTACCACTTCCGGTCAAAGGTCACATATACACCCCACCCCCCTCATATCAGGTGAAGGACATGGCCCAGCTGCCACGGTTTTGTGCTCCTTCCCATTTCCTTTCAATAAATGTGTTTTTCTTTTTTTACTTTTTGGTTCTCTATTGCACCAGAAAATTCTAACAGGCAACATTCTGGAGAGAGTCTCTCCAGCCCATGCAAGTAGCCCTAAAAGTTGTCCCTTATTGCTGGCCAGAAATAGAAAGAAAGGTTTGTTAGGGTTGCATAGGGCCAAAATGGGAGCCTTAGGGAGTGCGTGCTTGTAGGCCCAAAAGGAATTGGGAATTCAGTCTGTTTCTGGCAGTCTTTCTCAGGACTTTCTATAGGAAGCCTCATAGACAGGTTTTGCAATGAGTGAAAAATTTGAGAGTTAAAGTCTAAAAGAGCTAAGAAGCTTCAGGAAGGAAAGATCTCATTTTGTGGTGGAGTTGAAGATTCTTATTAGCCTCTTTTGGGAAGGGCATATGCAGCTAGTGGTAGGGGTAAGGTGAAAGCCTTGGTCAGCGACCTCCTGTTGAACCAGCTGGGCTTTGGGTTCTGAGACACGGTACCCCTTTTTCTCCATGAATTTAAAATGGGAGATAGTGTGGGGTACATAGTCATTTAGAGGGGCTATAAAGCAAAAAGTTGTCAACATACTAGAATTGGTGTTTGGGGGCAAGTTCAAAGGATTCTAGGTCCTTTTGTAATGCTTGGTCAGAGAAGTGGGGGTTATCTAGAAATTCCTGGGGAAGAGCTGTCCGTGTGAGTTGTTGGCTGCACAGAGATATAGGGTCTGTCCAGGTAGACGTGAAAAGTGGTTGGGAATCCAAGCTGATGGGAGTACTAAAGGCATCTCTGATATCTAAAGCAGTGAAGCACTGAGTATTGAGGGATTGTGAGAGAGGAGGGTGTAGGATTGGAACTTCCCCAGAAAGAAATTCATTTTCCAGTCACCTCACTGTCCAAAGTTTAGACATGGCTTTGTAGAAGCCTTGGGATTAGGGCAAACCTTTGCTCAGTGGCTGGAATTGCCACAATGGATATAGTTCCTAGGTGGGTGTGAGGTGGAGCCTTTGGCAGGTTTTTTGACTGGTGGTTAAACTAAAGAGGCCAAGATTTGGTAGTGGATTTAGTCTGTTTTCCTTTTAAGAGTCCTCTTTTCCTCATCTTGGTTGTTGAAAACCTTCAATACAAGTTTGGTAAGCTTCTTCCGTGGTATTTGTGCTCTATTTTCAAATTTTTGGAGACATTTTCAGATGCCTGGATGAGACTGGCAGATGAAGTAGAGGTGTGGAAGGATTAGACACTCAGGAAAGTAGGGGTGGGTGCTTGTATACTTAATCATGGCCTCTGAGAGGCAGTTCATAAAGAGGGCTGCGTTTTCACCTGTCCCCTGGGTCATATGATTTGGATCAGTCCTGCCAAAGTCACCTGGTTGATATGTCCACTCGGGGTCTTGGGGTTCATTCCTAGGGACTGTTCTGGGTGCCTCTGCATGCCTGACTGGGTGTTGGCAATCGAACTCTTTGTCACAGTTTTCAGCTACCTGCCAGATATGTTCATTTTCAAGTAAATAACATAAATATTTCCCCAAATGAGGAATTCTTTTCTGAATTTATTGGGATTTTCTGAGAAGTATCCCATTCTTTGTTGGAAATGTTCTAGTTCAGTAACTGAGAAAGAAATGTGAACCCAAACAGGCCCCTCAATATCTGCTACCTCGTGGAGGGGTAAGGCAGGAAAACAAATGATCAGGGAATTATCAAGTAAGAAGAAAATGTGAAAATGTATCTGCAGGGGTATAAGGGGTGGGTTTGAGGAGGGGACTGGGCCAGAGGAGGCAGGAAGGTTGAAGGACATTGGAGAAGATGAGGCGCATTTGGAGGAGAGGGATGATGGTCTGGAGGGTCGTGGTCCTGGCTGAGGTTGTTGTGAAAGTGGGAGGTGGTAGGGCAGAAGATCATCACAGGGATGGAATTCATGAATAGAAGATAGAGGGGGTAAAGGTGTGGTATTGTTGAGTTAGGCATGAGGACAGGAGTTTTTGTGGGTGCAGGAAGTATTTGTTTGGCAAGAAGAATTTGGAGTGAGGAGAGAGTAGGATAGATGGAATTTCACTCATGGAGGGTAAGAGAGGCTTGGATACAGGAAATGCCTGACCATTTTCCATTTCTCTGGAGGAAGTTATCTAGGTATTGGAGAATTTGGAAATGCATATTTCCCTCAGTGGCCAGCATGACCCATTATCAAGTCAGTACTAGGGTCACACCAAGATGGAGTAAAAGATCAATTCTTTTGGTTTATGGGCTCTTTTTAGTCCCATTTTGTGACGACAATACAGCAGACATTTGATGGAAGTGTCTCCCAATGTTTTTGAGGGAAAATCGCCCACCATGGGTGTGAGGAGAAATGAGAAAGGTAGCCCAGGTTGGGAAACAGGTTACTGGTATGTCTCCCTGAAGTTGGCCTCCCAACTGGGGTCTGCAGCTTCCTGCAGCCAGATGAGATTGTCCTGCACAGCAGAAGGAACTGCTTCTCTTAGTCGGGAGCAGGAAGTCTCCCTTTTTATTGTATCCTCAAATAGAGAGCAAGGAGGAAGGGAAAAGAGG
>RJWM01044571.1:0-13193 GCA_004363535.1 Dasyprocta punctata | reverse complement strand
TTTTTTTTTTTTTTTTTTTTTGCAGCACCGGGGATTGAGCTCACAACTCCGCACCTGCCAGACAGGTGCCTAAGCCATTGAGCCAAACTCCCAGCCTAGTTTTTTGAGGCAGGGTCGCACTATGTCGCTTAGGCCGGCCTTCTGCTCGCATTGTAGTCCAAGCAGGCCTTGAACTCACAACACTCCTCCTACTTCAGCCTCCTGAGTGCTGGGATTAAAGGCGTGGCTTCGATGTACTTTTTAATTTCTTGGATATCTCTTTGAATCTCTTTCATGCATTGTAATTCTTTCCTATATTGTTCATTCAAGGTTCCCATCATTTTCCTATGCTTCTCTTTTTTTTATCTATGTCTTCTTTAGGTATGCTCAGCAATTCTTTCATTATGTTTGTGGTTTCTTCTTTTACCTGAGACTTTATTTCTGATCTGATCACTGTTAGAGTCTCATGAGGTCTTTACCTCAGTTGCCATCCTTTCGGAGATTTCAGGTGTGTGACTTTCATTTTCTTCCTTGACTATGTCTCCCAGACTTGTTCTGTGTGGGCTGGAGGCTGAGATTGCCTTTTGCTCCAGTGTATTGACAGTCTCCTGGGTTCCTGCCAACAAGCCGGTTGTGAGGTCCCAGGCACTTCCCACTCTGGCTGCCCCTCTGCAGCATAGGGGAATGGGCCAGACACCTGGGTTTCTCTGAACCCAGGTTCCCAGGGAGGTAGCGGGCATGGGGTGGGGTTCTCCAGACCCATGCAACTGTTCTGAGGCTTCTCTGATGGCCAGGTGTGCGTGGTGACAGGGCTGCTGCTTCTCTCAACCTGTGTCTACACTGGGACTCCCAATGGAGGCAGGCACACAGTGCTGTGTTTCTGTGATTCTCCCAGTGGGCACTGGCTGCCTGAAGGAAGCAAAGGTCTCCAGAGTGGTGGCCTGCGGTTGCACTGGGCGTATCTGGCTTAGTGTCCCTGCCCACACTCGCTGCCCTTCTGATGGCAGTGGTGGGCACACAGGGGCCCATGGGTTAGTTTAAATAAGACAGTATAAACTGTGAATCCATTTGACTGGCATATCAAATTGTAACATAGCCAAGTCATGTATGTCAAAGGCAAATATAGTGATGCCAGGGATAGGTCTTAGTGGCATTAGGACATCGTAGTCTTCCCTAATATTGTTTATTGCTTGTATCATAGATGAATTAAACTATATGTTGTAGTCATGAGAATGCCAAGGACAATCTATAATTTAAATGTTAGTACTATGTTTCTCTTTAATTTTTAGATAAAAAAATTAAATAAAAATTCCAGTATTTTCTTCATTTCTATGAATTGCTGTTCACGTGATCCCCAAGACCCTGATATACTCACATCTGACTGTGGAGACTAAAATCTAGTAGAGAACAAAAAGTTTCACAAGTCACTTTACTGACTTCCAAAAACATTTTTTTAATATGTTCAAGTTATTGTTCCTTTGTGTATGGTATCCTTATTAGGACAACTCTCCACTCTCTTCTGAGAAGAAAGGATGTATACTGTTTCTTAAATTCTTGTTAGTTAGAACCTGAGAATACTTACAGAAATCCAGTCATTGCTAGATTACCTGTCTTAAAAGTTTCTTTTGAAGGTTAGTTAATTGAGAAAGTACTTCCATGAGGCTGTTATGGTTTATACATTGTGTCAACTTGAGAAGTCTAGAAGCTTAATTAAGTAACTCAGCAGCTCTGCATCCTGGGGTGTAGAGCACAAGCAGTTACCTGTTCATTGTGTCAGTTTGAGAAGGTCCGAAGTTTAACTGAGAGACTCAGCAGGGAGCCAGGTTCTTACTTTGTAAATATCCTCATCCTGTGCAAAGGAAGGCAAGGAGATTTGTGAATGCTACACCCATCCTGGGGTGGGGTGGAGGTGTCCAGTGTACAATATAAGGGAGAAAAGGAGGCCTGCTCTTGCACCTTTTTGGCTTTGGCTGCTTTTGCTTGGCTGCTGCCTTGAAGTGTTGCCCCAGTGCCATGCCACCCTGCCTTGGAGCCAGCTGATTATGGACTAAAACCTCCCAAAACTGTAAGATAAATAAACCTTTCCTTCCTTCATTTTGGGTGTCAGGTTTTTTGTTACTTTAATTTTCCATTGTTTTAAATTGTCATCTTTTTATTACTTAGGGCTGTTGTTGTCATATATTCCTTTTCTGAGGCATTGTCGATAGAAGAATAAGTGCATCAATTTGCATATAATTTATTAGAATACATTTGTATTGAACGAGTCATTTATTCATTTTTAGTTTAAAATATGTCCATAGTTATTTTCATAGGGAACGGTAAAACTCTTTAAGTTAAATTCACCTTATATAATAAGTGGACCATAAAAAACTTACATTTGAATACATGTAGTTCCAATTCATAACAATTTATAATATGAAATTTAAGATTCAGTGGGACATGGTGACCAGCATGTAGTGCCCAATGTAAATCATTGGCAAATGCAGACCAATTAAGAAAAGTCTAATTTTGTAGTTTCCTTTTAAAAAATGTTTTTGCTACCATCATAATTCAGCAACAGAAAGCAAATACATTTCTACGATCCTACTTGAATAGAACATATATAAAGAGGTCAGTCATTTTTTTTTAACAAATTCTTTGTTTTCCAGCAGCATAGGATATGTGTCTGCTAGATTCTTTAGATTCTTGGTTTGTATTATTCATGTAATTAGTGCTATTTTCTGCACCAAATAATCCCCTAGTCTTCTTGGCTTAATATGAAAAACATATGGCATCCTCTTTAACAAAGTACACTGTAGATGTTCCTGTTCAGGCAGTAGTCCTGTAAGGAATCTCCTGTAAACAGTGACAGTGGAATCTAAACTCCTTCAGCATTTTAGACACGTAGCTGTGTATGTGCTCTTTTATATTTCTAGAAATACACAGATGCTTTTCAAAACAGTTACTTACAAAACCTCTTATTAGGTAAACTTTAATCCCAAGGTTTTTGGTTAGTCTGTTAGTTGCCCTTGCTTTTTCCCCAGGCAGCAGTGACCAGCATTGCCTTGTGTGTTTTTCATCAAATTCCCCAGGTGTGCAGCCCTGGGGGAATTCCAAGTAAAGCGAGATAAAGAAAATCCCTTTGAGATGATCCTTCAGGCAGTCACCAAATTGGTTACATCAATCCTCTTTGAAAATAAAGTCTACTTTTTCTGGTCCTGCTACATGTACTTGGAATGTGGACTGATGTCTTTAAGGCCGCTGTCTGTCTGGGGAGCATGGAGAGGGGTCAGAGTAAGTTAAAATCCCATGAAATTTCCATACTAAGGTTCAGTTTTTTTTCTCTTAATGAAATATTTACCTGATTTTTGAAAGCTTTCCATTAGTTTAGGGTTCTCAGAAAGTGTATTCTGACAGTTTTGGCTAGTTTATTTGTTGCTTTGTGGAATGATAACCTTTGGCGGTTCCTATTCCACCTTTTTGTTTTGCTGACATCCAGTCTTAGAATTTTTGTTTTAGAATGCCTTTATTTAGATGATGTTGAGGAAAGGAAAATGATAATAAGGTTGTGTTAAAAATGAAAAAGAATTCAAATGAGCATGCATGTGGTGATTTGAGTGAAATATCAACTTGATTGGATTTGGATTCACCTGGGCAGTTAGTGGATCATATTTGTAGATGTGTCTGGGTTGGTCATGGGGACATGATTGTGGAGTTTATGTCTGGACCTTCCTTTTGGCACTGTTCTCTTGAACTGCTTCCTGGCTGTCTTGAACTAAGCATCTTTGCTGTGCCACGTGCTTTTACCAGGATAATTCTTCCTTAGAGCTAGCCAAGCACTGGCTGAATTCCCTAAAACTGCGAACTAAATTAGACCTCTCCTCTTAAGCTATGGGAGTCTTGCATTGTATTCCAGTGATGAAAAGCTAAAATAGAAAATTGGTACTGGAGAAATGGGGTCCTAGCTATGCCCGTTCCTGGCTATATAGTTTAGAAGCCTTTGGAACTTGTTTGTGGGACTTTGGAAAATTTTGGAGAAATGGGCTAGTAAAGCCCTAGACTGTTATAAGCACAGCCTGATGGCTGTTTCACCTGAGAACGAGAAGACCAAAATGCTCATAAGACTGTTGATATTAAATGCTAGACTCAGGGTTCATTTTGGAAAAACTACTCCACTGGCATATGAACTAGAAACCCTGCATGTCATACTCTGGCCAAAAGAAAACAAAGGCCTATATTTTGCCCATGTTGTAAAAGTTTGTGGGAGATTGAGATTAAGGGAAATAAAGTAATTGATCTGGCAGATGAAATTTCTAGGAAGCACAACATCTAGGCTTTAGCATGGACACTTCTGGCCACATTTGGCCACAGTTATAGTAAGAATCAGGGGCAAAAGACAGACCAGAAAATTTGAAAAAATTTGTCTTAGGAAGAACCATGTGTAGTAATGTTGGGAGGCATGGCTCCTGAAGAGATTAGTATGTTTAAAATGAAACCAAGGACATTGTACAGAGACACAAAGAAAGATGCCTTGAAGGTATCTCAGGAATCAGTGAGACTCCAATCATCACAGGTTCAGGGGTACAGAAGTTAAAATTTTATTTGAGGGAAGTGTCTCTGGTCACATTGTTCAAGAAGACCTCCTAGATAATTGGTTCCCTGAGATTAATTGTATTGTTCTCAGTCATTTAGACACTGAGTGGTCACCACTGCCATGATTCAAGGGTGTCTGACTACTGCTTGATCTAATGGCATCATCCATTTGATGTTGGTTGTGTCAGTGTGCAGAATGCAAGAATTGTGGGATCAGGCAGTCTTCTACCCACATTTCAAAGGAAAGCCTGGGAAGCCAGGAAAGGGGTCCTGAAACAGATGTGTGTGAAGCTGTGGGAATGAAATCAAAGATGCAGTGGAGACTCCAGGAAGCTGGAGATGCCAAAAATGTGGGACGTCTGCTAAGGAAAACTGCAGGCCAAGAGGGGAGCCAGGGAAAGAGGGAAACCATCAGGGTGGGTCTGCCTACACTTTCCGGAACTGTGCCCCAGATTCCAGATATGGAGCTGCAGGTTTTGATGTTTGCTTGGTCCACTTATTTTCTAACCCCTACTCCTCCCTTTTAGAATGGGAATGTTTACCCTGTGCTATTGCACTTTGCGAGTAGGTAACTTGTTCTCTATTTTTACAGTGGTTCACTGCTGACAGTTTGCCTTGATTCTTAGGACAGACTTTGACTTGGGCTTTTGAAAATTTCTAGCAGTGTTGTAATATTAGAGAAAGGATTGTTGAGTTTCTGGTTGTATGTGGATAGTTGTGTTATGTCAGGCAGTATTGTGAACTTGCTGCTTTCTTTAGAGATTAAGTATAGTGTGAAGAAATGTGTACTGGTATAAAATTGACAAAAGGGTGGAAATGTGGCACTTAGGGTGGACTGTCAATTTGACTGGCTTTACAGTCACCCTGGGGTATTGGTAGGGGATGCTTCTGGGTCTGTCTGTGGGTCATGGAGTTGGGACCTTGGAATCTGTGTCTGGTCTTCTTAATAATATTTTCCTACTCTGCTTTCCAGCTGCCATGAAGTAAATGTCTTAGCTAACTGTAGTCTGAATTTCCTGAAACCACAGACCAAGTTACACTTCTCCTCTTTAAAGTTATGGGTGTTGGGCATTGTGTTCCAGTGATGCACACTGACTAATGCAGTGCCTTATTGATGGATTGTAAATTTGAGTGAAACCTATTAGGGTTTGATATTAGTACTTTGAGTGCTTAATTCCAGAACTTAGAAATGAGTTTGCAGAAAGAATTGTAAAAGGCTAGGGTAGTCTAAGCTTTGGATAATCTCAATGCAACTGTGTAAAGAAACCTATGAAATGGGCCAAGTACAACTTTTTGTTTATTCAGTGGGAAAACTACATTTGGAATTTAATATGAACTGGCACATTAATTTCTCTATGTTCTAGTTTGTTATTCTGTATATCTGTATGTTTAAGTGGAATTTAGCACCTTATATGCTAAGCGAACACTATCACTGAGTTACACTCTCAGTTTTTTTTTTTTTTTTTTTTTTTTTTTTTTTTTTTTTTTTTTTTTTTTTTTTTTTTTTTTTTTTTTGTCATTTCTTAAAAAGATTAATGTGTAGTTACTTCACAGTTAAATAGCAATTTCCTGGGTTTAGAGGAAGGAGTAATTAAAACAATGCTTTTCTGCTTAGATTTTTTAAAGTCAGGTCATCACTAATTAATGTTAAAGGAGATAAAAAAGACCTGAATAGTCACGTACTGCATAATGACATTTTAAAGGATCACAGTGAAGGATTACAAATATAACACTGTTGCCCTTGCAGAGTATGACATGTAAAAATGTAGCCCTCTTAGTTTGTGTGAATTTTCACATGGTGATGAAATTACTTAATGACACACTTCTCAGAAGTATCCCTGTCACTAAGTAATGCTTCTATATACTTGATTCTACCTGTATTTTGTGGCTTTTTTTAGTTTTCTAAATCCTCTCTTTCCTAAACTCATGCAGCTTATTTTCTAGCCGTTATAAGATCAGAGCTTTTTAACTTCCATTGAATTAACTTGAACAACCATTTGGATACTTTATATCTAACCTATCCTTCAAATAATCATAGTGATCTTATCCATTCTGTTTTTTCTCATTCTCCTTTTGCTTCAGCCTTTACTTATCTCATATTTAGCACTGCATGTAAAACTGTGCAGAAATTCTTTTTTTTATTTTAAAGAGAAAAAAACCCAAAAAATCAAGAAACAAACAATTAAAAACAACAAAAGCAAAATGACAACAACGACAAAAAAATGGCAATATAGGATTTCAAAACAAGATGACAGAAATTTAACAATGATTGCTATATTGCATATTGTTATCCTCAAAGTAGTTGCTCAGGCTACCAGATACAGGCATGCAAGATGATTGGTCAAACAATAAAATGTCCCTTTGAGCAGCTTCTTTTCCTTTTACTGTATCTATTGTAACTTTTGGATCTTACTTACTCTTTCAGTTCTTTACACTAGCAAGAACATACAGTGTTTACGCATGCAAGTTTGATTTATTTCATTTATGAGTATGGTTTGCAGTGGCATCCATTTACCTATTAAAGCCTCGAGTTTATTGTGCTTTATGGCTCAGTAGTGTTCCATTATATAAAAATGCCGCATCTTTTTTATCCATTCCTCAGCTGATTGACATTTGGTTTGTTTCCAAGATTTGTCTATCACAAATTTATGCTATAAACATGGGTGCACATATATTGCTGTGGTATGATATCTTCAATTCTTCTGGGAAAATACCCAGAAGGGGAATACCTGGATCAAATGAAACCTCTCATCGTAGTTTTTTGAGGAATTTCCACATTAATTTCCACAGTGGCTGTACCAATCTACAATCCCACCAACAATGGAAAAGGGTTCTTTTTTCCCCACATGTCCACCAGCATTTATTGTTGGTTAATATCTTGATGTTAGCCATCCTTTCTGGAGTGAGATAGTATGTCAGTGTAGTTTTAATTTGCATTTCTCGAATGACCTATGATGTTGAACATTGTTTCATGTATTTATTTACCATTTGTATTTCTTCATCTGAGAATTGTGTATTCGTCTCAGATGCCCATTTGGGGTTTTTAAATTTGGGGGGGACCTGATTTTTTTTAATTCTTTATGCATTCTAGATAAAGTTCTTTGTATGAGGGACAGTTGGCAAAAATCTTTTCTCAGTATATGGATTTTCTTTTCACTTTATTGGTGATTTCTTTTGATGTGCAAAAACTTTTTAATAAGACGAGATCTCAGTTGTTGATTCTTTGAAGAATTTTCCTTGCAGTTTGGTTTTTGTTCATGACCTCTTTGTCTACCCCTATGTCCTAGAGATTTTTACCTACTTTGTCTTCCAGTAGGTTTAGTGTTTCTGTCTTAATATTTAAATCTTTGATCTATTTTGACTTTAGTTTAGTGCCTGGTGATAGGCATGGGTCTAGTTTAAGTCTTTGGCATGTAGGAAGCCAGTTTTTCCAACACCATTTATTAAAGAGGCTGTCTTTCTTTCCGTGAACATGTTTGGCCCCTTTGTCAAACATAAGGTGACTGAGTGTGTTTGCAGTTGTGTCTGTATCTTCTGTTCTGTTCCATTGATCCTCAGGTCTGTTTTTTGGCTAGTACCATGCTGATTTTATTATAGCAGCATTATAATATAATGGGATTGTGTTGCCTCCTGTATTGCCTTTGTTGCCCAGGATTGCCTTTGCTAGTCCAAATCTCTTCTGTTTCCAAATGAATTTTAGGAATGTTTTCTGTATATCTCTGAGATATGCTAATGGTATTTTGACCAAGACTGCATTAAATCTGTATAACAGTTTTGGGAGTATGGCCATTTTCACAGTGTTGGTTCTTCCTATCCATGAGCAAGGAATATCTTTCCATTTTCTAAATTCTTCTTCAATTTCTTTTTTAGACTACTGTACTTTTCAATGTGTAAATCTTTTACTGCCTTTGTTAGATTGATTACTAAGTATTTCTTTTTTAAATGTTGTCAAGAAGGGTGTGGTTTCCGTAATTTCTCTCAGTAAATTTGTTGTTTGTGTACAGGAGTACTATTGACTTTTGAGTATTGACTTTGTACTCAGCTGTGCTGCTGAATTTGTTTATTGGGTCTAGAAGCCTGTTGGTGGAGTTTTTGGGGTCTTCTATGTAGAATAACGTCATCTATGAATAATGATAATTTAACTTTTTCCTTTCCTATCCTTATTCCTTTTATTTCTCTCCCTTGTCTAACTGCTCTGGCTAATGTTTCCAGAATTATACTGAATAGAAGTGGTGATAGTGGACAACCTGTCTTGTTTATCATTTTGGAGTGAAACCTTTCAGGTTTGACCATTTAGTATGATGTTGGCTGTTGGTTTATCATAGATGGCTCTTATCAAATTGAGGTAAAGACCCTCTATTCTGATATTCTTTAGAGTTTTTACCATGAATGAGTGTTGGACTTTATCAAAAGCTTTTTCTGCATCTATTGAAATGATGAGGTGATTTTTGTCTTTTGCTCATTAATACGGTATATTATATTTATTGATTTGCATATGATGAACCATCCCTGCATTCCTGAGATGAATCCTACTTGGTTGTGGTGTGTAATCTTTTTGATAATGTGCTCCATTCTGTTTGCTAGTATTTTATTGAGAATTTTTGCATCTGTGTTCACTAGAGAGATTGGCTTATAATTTTCTTTTTTGGTTGGTTCTTTCTCTGGTTTTATCAGGGTAATGTTTGCTTTCCAGAATGAATTAGGGAAAATTGCTTCCTTTCAATTTCATTAAAGAGTTTGAGGAGTATTGGTATGAAATCATCTCTAAATTTCTCGTTGAATGCATCTGTGAATCCATTAGGACCTGAGTTTGTTTTTCGGGTTTTTTTTGTTTTTTGTTTTATTTATTTATTTTTTTTTTTGGTAAGTTTTGAACTTTGTTTTCAATTTCATTAACTGATACTGGGTCATCCAGAAATTTTATATCTTCTTGACCCAGCTTTAGTAATTCATATGTTTCTAGGAATCTCCATTTCTTCTGTGTTTTCAATCCTAGGAGAGTAAAGGTTTTAAAAGTAGGTATTGATGATCTTCTGAATTTCCATAGGCTCTGTAGTGATTTCACTCTTTTCATTCCTTGTTGCATGAATTTGAGTCTTTCTTTCTTTTTTTTTAATAAGGTTGGCTAGTGGTTTATTAATTCTATTTATTGTTTCAAAGGACCAACTTTTCAATTCATTAATTCTTTGTATTTTGTTAGTCTCAATTGCTTTAATTTCTAGTCTGATCTCTATAATTTCCTCTCTTCTTTGAGCTTTGGGGTTGACTTGTTCTTTTTTTTCCTACAAGTTTGAGGTATACGGCATTAGGTTGTTTATTTGTGTTCGTTCTGTTTTACTGATATAAAAACTCACTGTTAAAAATTTCCCACTGAGAACTGCTTTCATAGCAACCCACAGGATTTGGTAAGTTGTATTTGCATTTTCGTTTGATTGTGTATATTGTTTAACTTCTTTTACTTCTTCTGTCACCTATTGGTTTTTCAGTAGGGCGCTATTTAATTTCTGTGTGTTTATGGAGCTTTTGTGGTTTCTTTTGTCAATTTCCAATTTCATTGCACTATGGTCAGATAATATGCATGGGATAATTTCAATTTCTTTGCATTTAAGCATGTTCTGTGGGTTAGTATGTGGTCTATTTTAGAAAATGTGCCATGTGTAGCTAAGAAGAATGTGTATTCATGATGTTGTTGGGTGGAACACTTTGTGCACCTTTACTAAGTCCATTTGTTCCCAAGTTTGATTCAGTTCTGTTCTTTCTTTGCTGATTTTTTTGTCTAGTTGATCTGTCTATGTCAATGGGATGTTAAGTTCCACCGTTATAATTGTATTACTGCTTATTTGATTTTTCATGTCTATTAATATTTGTCTTACATAGTTGGGTGCTCCCACTTTTGTTGCATATATATTTATGATTGTTATGTCTTACTCTTAAAGTTTTCCCCCGAACAAGTAGGTAGTGACTTTCATCTCTTTTGATCATTCTTGGTTTAAAGTTCATATTACCTGCAAACATAATAGCTACCCCTGCTTTTTTCTGGATTCCTGTCCCATGGAATATTGTTTTCAGTTTATGAATTTCTTTTTGAATTAAATATGTTTGTTGCATAAAAATGTTGTTGGCTTTTGTTTCCTGATCTACTATGCCAATTGTTGCTTTTGATCAGTGAATTGAGGCCATGTACATTAACAGTTAATGCTGATATATATCAGCTTACCTTTGTCATGTTATCTTTCTGTTGTTGGTCCCATAGTTTTCCCTTCTGTTTAATTGCTTGTCCTGCGTGGCAGTTTGTTTCTGTTGTTGTTCCTGAAATTATAGTCATTTTTATCTCTTTCTAGAATGTCGTTCAGTTCCCTTTCTAGGGTTAGTTTGGTGGTCATGAAGTTTTTCAGTTGTTCTTGTTATGGAAATACCTTATTTCTCCATTGATTTTTGAAAGCTAGTTTAGCAGGGTACATCAGACTGGGTTGGAAGTTGTTTTCTTTCAGTACTTAAAGCACTTCACTCCAAACTCTTCTTGACTTGATGGTTTGTGTTGAGGAGTCTGCTGTGATTCTGATCGGCTTTCCCTGATATGTGATCTGCGTTTTTTCTCTAACAGGTTTTAATATTCTGTCCTTTTGCTGAATTTCTGGGATCTGGATTATTATGTATTGAGGTGTAGATTCATTTTGGTTATGGCTCATTGGATTTCTATATGCCTCGCTTTTATGTGTGTCTGGTTCTTTTCCCATGTTTGGGAAATTTTTTGCTAAGAATTCAGGTAAATGGTCTTTTTATGTCATTCATATTGTCTTCTTTCTCATTGACACCTATAGATCTTACACTGTTTCTATTTGCATTACCTTGCAGCTGTTAAATTGTTATTTCTTGATTCCTTGTTACTTTTAAGAGATCTTTCCTTCTATGATCACTAGCTGCAGTCTTGTCTTCAAGGTCTGAGAGTCTGACTTCAGTTTCATTTATGTGGTTTTGCCAGCTTTCAATGGAATTTTTGATTTCCTGGATATCTCCTTGGATCTGTTTCATGTATTCTAATTGTTTCCTGTATTGTTCATTCAAGGTTTCTATCATTTTTTATGGTCCTCTATTTTTTTTATCTGTGTCTTCTTTGGACATACTCACCAATTCTTTCATTATATTTATCATTTCTGTTTTTATCTGATCAATTATTTATGACCTGATTTTCTTTTTTTTCTTTCTTTTCTTTCTTTCTTTTTTTTTTTTTTTTTGTATCAGGGATCAAACTCACAACCTCACACCTACTAAGCAGTTGCTTAACCTACTGAGCTAAATCCCTGGCCCTATTTTTTGAGACGGGATCTCACTATACAGTTCAGGCTGACCTTGAACTCACTTTGTATCCCAGGCTGGTCTCGAACTCACAACCATCCTCCTGCCTTGGCCTCCTGAGTGCTGGGATTAAAGGCATGTGCCACCATGCCTGGCTATATGATCTGATTTTCTTGACAACTTCCCAGAGTTTTTCCTTTACTCCAGTTGCTATCATTTCAGAAATTTCAGGTATGTGATTTCTATTTTCTTCCATGTCCATGTCTTCTGTGCTGGATCTTGATGAGCTGGTAGTTTGAGACTGCATTTTGTTCTTGTGGTATTTTTCTGTGTTTCTCTGATTCATTTGGATGATAAGTCCTAGTTGCTTCCTGCACTGGCAGCCTGTCTGGCAGTAGGCCTTCCTGAGGACTGGCTGTGAGTCTCTGGGTTCAGTCTCCTGGTGCCCACAGACTTCAGAGATGGTTCCCAGGTGTGGGAGGGTCGCTGTTGGTGGACTTCCAGTCCCTGAGGGTCTCTCTGAGGGTTCCCAGGTGATCGCAGGTCACTTGGCACAGACTCCCTGACCCCACTGGCCTTATTGAGGGTTTTCAGTTGATGGCAGGTTGCTGGGCATGGACTCCCAGTCCCTGCAGGCCTCAGAGGTATTTCCCAGATGTGGGTGGGTTGCTGGGTGCAAACTGCCAAACCCCATGGGCTTCACAGAGGGTTCCCAGATAACTGTGAGTTTTGGGTTCAGCTTCCCAGTCCCCAGGAGCCTCACCTATGTTTCCTGGGTGTGGATGGGTCACTGGGTGCAGCTTCCCCGTCCCTGTGGGCTTCACTGTGGGTTCTCGGATGACTGTGGGTCTTGGTCACAGACTTTGAGACCCCGCAGGTCTCAGAGATGGTTCTTGTGTGTGGGCACATGGCTGGGTGTAGCTTCTCAGTTTCCAGGAACCTCACGTACAGTTCCTGGGTGTGGGGGGCTCACTGTGCAAAGCTTCCCAGTCCCTGCAGGCCTGCCTGTGGGTTGCCAGATGACTGGGTTCGCTGGGTGCAGACTCTGGGTCCCACAGGCCTCAGAGACGGTCCCTGCAGACACTCTTAAGAGGCAGTGAGTTGAAATGCAGCAAAAATTTCAGTGTACCTTGCCAATTTGCAGAGTAGAATATTAGAGGCTTTATTTGTTACTACCAAAAAATACCCCACAAAATTTCAAAAATTATTTGAAAATTTAGACCAAGTCTTTATCTCTTGAGAATTTCAAAATGATTTCTCTCTAGTGACCTATAAGTTACTCTTCTTTCAAAAGTCAATCCATAATTAGATAGGAACTGGAAGGATATGATCATGGTAGTTTAATT
>RJWM01044570.1:0-13221 GCA_004363535.1 Dasyprocta punctata | reverse complement strand
CCCGTCTTGCGGTCGGTGAGGGTGCTCTTCAGGATCTGGGCGTGCAGCAGGGATCTGGCTGCAGTACCCCGCCTGCCAGGTCCAACCCGCTACCCCGCACCCCCGGGGCCTCCAGCCCACCGCACCTGGAAGTCAGACATGGACAGCAGCCTCTCCGGCAGCCTGGGAAGCTGGAACAGGAACATGTAGTTGGACCTGAAGAGCTGCCCGATGTGGCGCCTGCTGTAGTCTGCGGGGGACAGGAGGGGAGGTGGATGTGTGGCCCCAGTCAAGCACACAGGCCTCAGGAAGGAAGAAACTGCAGGTGTCAGTGAAGACACCGACGCCCCGTCCTGGCGCAGGCCCTAGCACCCCTCCATGCCAACGGGGCCACATCCCTCTGCAGCTCCAGGGGTGCTGCCCCTCCTGTGTAGGCACGCCCTTGCTTCATTCGACAAACACTTATTGAGCACCTACTGTGTTCCAGCCCCTGCTGTCCTAGACCCCGGAGACACAGGAGTGAAGGAGACAGAAAAACTCTCTGCCGTCAGGGAGCTGACAGTCTAGAGGAGACAGACAGAAGCTGGGAGGGAGGGAGGGAGGGAGGGAGGGAGGGAATGAGCAGTTATGACTACAGGCAATGCTGGGATTTAAAATTAGCTGAGGGCCGGGGCTGTAGCTCAGTGGTAGAGCACTTGCCTAGCACGTGCAAGACCCAGGGCTCCGTCCCCAGCACAGCAAAATCAGTCAGTCAGTCAGTCAAGATGAAATCAAGTGATACAGGCTGGAGGCGCGCGCTTAGCATGCATGAGGCCCCAGGTCCAATCCCTAACACCACCACCAAAACAAAACACCCACATCCACCCCAGAAAACTCCTAATGCCAAGACCCCTATGTGGGCTGTGGCATGCAGGCCGCTTGTCAGAGGCTGTTAGTACAGGCTGCATATCCCTCAACTAAAAATCTTAAATCTCAGCACTCGGGAGGCTGAGGTAGGAGGAGCGTTGTGAGTTCGAGGCCGGCTTGGGCTACAACGTGAGCGCAAGGCAGACCTGAGCTACATAGTGCGACCCTGCCTCAAAAAACCAGGGATGGGAGTTTGGCTCAGTGACTTTAGTGCCAGTCTGACAGACATGAGGCTGTGAGTTCAATCACCGGTGCCACCAAAAATAAAAAATACATAAAAGTAAACATCTGAAATCTGAAATTTTTTTTTTGAGTTTTTTTGAGACAGGGTTTCACTACATTGCCCAGGCTGGCCTTGAACTCAAGGCTATCTTCCTGCCTCAGCCTCCCAAGTGCTAGGATTACAGGCATGTGCCCCCATGCCTAAATTTAAAATAAAAAATTTTGGGTTTCTTTGATACCAGGAATTAAACTCCATGAGCTTGCCAGGCAGGTGCTTACGCCACTGAGCTACATCCCTGGCAAAATCTAAAATTTCTGAGAGTCCATGTGATGCTACAAGTGGAAAATTTCTTTCTTTCTTTCTTTCTTTTTTTTTTGGTACTGGGGACAACCTCACATTGAGATAAATCCCTGGCCCTATTTTTTGAGACAGGGCCTCACTATGCAGTTCAGGCTGGCCTTGAACTCACTTTGTAGCCCAGGCTGGTGTCAAACTCACAACGATCCTCCTGCCTCAGCCTCTCAAATGCTGGGATTAAAGGCGTGCACCACCATGCCCGGCTCAAGTGGAAAATTTCTTATCTGATTGCTGATGTTTCAACATATGAGTATGAACTTTTTTCACACACAGTTATTAAAAATACTCTGTAAATTTTTTGCATTTTAATTATTTCGTGTTGGACTTAAGTCCCATCAGGACGATATCTCATTATACGTGTGCAAATATTCTAAATAATATGAAATCTAAAACACTTCTAGCCCTAAATAGGTGTGTGTGTGTGTGTGTGTGTGAGTGTGTGTGTGTGAGTGCGTGTGTGTGTGTGTGTGCTGTGGATCTAATCCCAGGTCTTGAGCAAGCTCCATGAGTGTCCTGGTCCCAAGCACTTTGGATAAGGGATACTCAACTTGTTCCAAGATGTGGGTTACTTCTTGGTGTACTCTTTGATTTTATTTATTGCAGTATTGGGGTTTAAACCCAGGGAGCACTGACTTACATCCTCAGCAATTTTAAAACTTTTTTTTTTTTTTTTTTGTGGTACCAGGGCTTGAACTCACAACCTCGTGCCTGCCCCGCAGGTGCTGAAGGCACTGAGCCAAACTCCCGGCCCTTAAAACTGTTTTTAAATTTTGAGACAAGATGGTGCCAAGTTGCCTAGGCTGGCTTTGAACTTTTGATCCTATCTCAGTCATTCCAGCAGCTGAGATCACAGAGTAGCTGAGATTACAAGCGCGTGGCACCACTCACAGCTCTGTCATTGCTTTTGTTTGTTTTGTTTGTCTTTTTTGAGACAGAGTCTCGCTTTGCAGTTTAGGCTGACCTTGAGCTCACTTTGTAGCCCAGGCTGCTTTCAAACTCCTAACGATCCTCCTGCCTCAGCCTCCTGAGTGCTGGGATGACAGGTGTGCGCCACCACGCCCAGCACCTTGTCACTGATTTTGGATTGAAGAACCTCACTGGGAAGGGATCCCCTGGTATACGAACAGCAGAACAGAGATATAACCACACAGGCACTCCCCCACCAGCACACGGGACGCACCTTGAAATACCGATGCAGGGGGAGCACTGACCACTACCATCCGCTCAACAAGGGACGGAAAATAGACGGAGAAATTCCAGGCGATGGTAGCGCCCCAGTCGTGGGCCACAAGGATGCACTTGGAGTAACCTAGGGGACAGACAGGCTTGTGTAAGATGCCAGATCCGGGTGGGGCAGGTGTGGGGAGGTGGGAGGAGATGTGTGTTCTCCAGGGGCAGGCGGCGGCCCCCACCCAGGCCCAGGATGATATCCTGCACGTCGGCCATCAGCAGATCCATGGTGTAGCAGTCCACACCCTTTGGAGCCTCTGAGGGGAGATAGCCACGCAGGTTCACAGCTACAACGTGGAAGTGGCTCTGGAACTCCCGGAGCTGGTGGCGCCAGGAAAACCTGCCCGGTGGAGAGGATGTAGGGGGAGGTTGAGTCAGGGCCTCTAGACTGCGTCTCCACCCTGTACTCAACAGTGATCTTTGGTGACACCACTTTTCAGCTCTGGTCTTTCCGGAAAGCAGGATGGGAGAATTCTGGGCAGAGGGAAGAGGCCAGCTGCACCCCAAATCCAGGAGAGCCTCAACCTCAATATCGTTGCAGGGCCATCCCGTCTCAGGGCCTACAGAGAAATCCTTGGCATCCTGGAGCAGCCCCCGCCCCCTTCCGAACCATCTGGACCCTAGCTGCTCTGCACCCCCCAAGGCGGCCCAGCCCTCTTCCCCACCTACTGAGTCCAGCTCCACCTCTCCCCAGGCTGTCTCTCCAGGCCCCGGGGTCCCCGACGTACCAGTTCTGGGGGAAGCCATGGAGAAACAGCATGAGGGGCCCGTTGCCGCGACCAGCAGAGACCAAGTGCAGGCGCAGGCCGGAGCTCTGTAAGACCGTAGCCCTTAAGGCCGGGGAAGCTGTCCCCCTACCTAGGCCTCCGTACCCACGCTGGCTGGGGTGTAACCGTCCCGGCTCCGCTCGCCCCGCCCCGCCCCCGACACCCCCTGCAGCTCACCTTGAGTTTCAGGAAGCAATGCTCGCCCAGCGTGGGGTCCACCAGGCAGGCGGGGACCGCGCACCGCGGGCGCCCGGAGCAGCCGCGTCGGGGCCTGCACAGCACGTGCGTGAGCGCGATGCAGCCGTAGACGACGGCGGCCCCCGCGGCCATGGAGTACACCAGGAGCCACAGGAGGCCGCGCAGCAGCCTCAGCGAGGCGCGTGACGGCGCCAGCAGCGCGGTCACCACCAGCTCGGGCATGGCGCTGCGCTCCGGGACGTCGGGCCGCAGCGGCGCAGAGGGATTGGCCGCGGGGAGCCCGCCGTCTGTGGCCCGGGACCCCTTGGGGAGGTCGGCGCTGGCGGGCCGAGCTGCGGGAGGGGAGGGAGAGGGGCGGCTCAGACGGAAAGCGCCTCCGCTCGGGACCAGCAGCGCCCCGGCCGCCTACCTGCAAGGGCGCGGGGCGGAACCGGGGCGGGCTCGGGCCGCAGGTGGGGGCGGGGCGCCGAGGAAGGCGCTGTGGACAGACCCGTGGCCTCGTGCGAGGGGGCGGGGCCCACGCCTCGGGGATGTGGTTTAAGGGCCACGGTGTGAGGCTAGGGCGTGGCTCCTGCGAGTGGGCGGGGAAGTGGGTGGGGCCTAGGGCTGGGGCCTACCATTGGGTGGCTAAGGATGGAGGCTGGCCCAATGGATGGAGGGTTTGCCTGGGATTGGGCAGTGAAGCCGGGGAACGCAGCCAAGTTTCCTACGGCCGGTCGGATTGGCCCGAAAGCGGAAGAGAGACCTGGGTTGCTACGGCCCGGGCGCGCGGGGCTCTGCGGTCAGCCACTGCGGCCCGAGAGCGGTTCAGGAGCCCCCGCCGCCCCCTCGCGCCGTGTGCTTCCTGCCCTGCAGTGCGCGGCCCTCCCAGACCTGGCTTCCAGAGACCCAGGGGCACCTTTATCCAGCTCTGATTCCAACGGCGGGTCCTCCTTACACGGCTGTGAGTGGAGAGCGGCAGCCATCGATGTCCGAGCGCCCCGTCCTGGTCCCGGTGCCAGCCAGCAGGTGGTGTGGTCCGGGCTTGCCGATGGTGGCTGAGGCAGGAGGAGATCCCGGTTCCTGGAGGGTAGGTCCGGCTTCGATGCTTGCTGGAAGAAGGTTGGGTTAACCGAGTCACTGCATCTGACAAAAAGGAATCAAGGCTGGGCAGGGCAGCACAGAGCACAATGGGAAAATCCTGTTCGACCGAGGAACCAGTTTCTTGTATTTTGCAACTTTTTTTTTCCGGGATCCGTGTCTGTTTTAAGGACATCAGGGGCAGGCAGTATTGGTCACACCTTCATTACAAGTCAAGAACCTGAAATTCGGGAATGAAGTCATGTGGCTGCTGTCACACATCTGGTTAAACAGCAATCCAGGACTGATAAAAAGCAGCAGTCTGGCGCCAGCCCGCATGCCCCTGATTGCTTCTGATCGATAACCCAGGTTATCGCAGGTGTATTCTGTAACTGTTTCTTGACTAACTTGGAACATTATCCACTGAGTCGCTGACATTAATTACCGCCCCTGGGCGTGCTGTCTCCATTTCAGTTTTTCTATTGGTTTCCTCTAACCCTAAGACTCCCATCTTCCCATCACCCACCAGCCCTTCTTCCGGTTACCCATGTACTTTTGTATTATCTGGGTACTAGACATACTGCCGAGTCCATAATTAAACCTATGGGAGCCGGGCGTAGTGGCGCACATCTTTTAATTCCAGCACTCAGGAGGCTGAGGTAGGAGGAGCATTGTGAGTTCAAGGCCAGCTTGGGCTACAATGCAAGTGCAAGGCCAGCCTGAGCTACATAGTGCGACCCTGCTTCAAAAAACCAGGGCTGAGAGTTTGGCTCAGTGGCTCAAGCACCTGCCTGGCAGGTGCAAGGTTGTGAGTTCAGTACCCGGTGCGGCAAAAAAAAAAAAAACAAAACAAAACAAAAAAAAACCTATGGGACTGGCTGTGGTGGTGCACACCTGTAATCATACCACCCAGGAGGCTGGGGCAGGAGGATCCCTTTGGGTTTGAGGTCAGCCTAGGCTACAAAGTGAGTTCAAGCCTGTCTGAACTACACAGTGAAACCCTATCTCAAAACAAAACCAAGGGTTGCGAGGTAAAGGTGAATGTGGCTTCATGTTGTTCTGCCCCAGAGTCGGGTGACATTGCCTTTATCAAACTACCTTTCACTCTACCTAGATTTAACTACGTATCTATTAGCGCAAGTCCTCTGGTTTTCTCTACACTTGCTGTCCATTTATCTCACAACTTGCCAGGATCTTTCCCGAGTCCTCTCTTGTGGCTGCATGGTTGGTGGGTGTCTTGCAGCTCCAGAACACACCACAGCCCTCACCCCTCCACATCCTCCCAGTTCTACCCTCAAAAAGACAGCAGTACTCACAGGAGGGTAACTTTACGTTCAGTACAAATGTTTATTTTTGCAATGAGAACTGCACAAAAAAAAGAGAACCTTTAGTATATAAGTGAAGTCTATGAATTCCCTTCTACAAATGTCTAAAGTGTTTTAATACAAGTCTCAGAGTTACTGACAAATTATTGGCCAAGCGATCCGTGCATACAGTACAGTGGGGGCTTGTACACACCTCTTACTCTTGTATAAGACTAAGATTTCTAGTACTGTAGGAGAGACTGGATAAATGGCCAGAGAAATTAAATAGATCCCCGTTCTACTTACAACCCAGTTAGAGAAACACCCATCAGGGAGGGGCGAAGGCCGTGGCAGAGTGAAACCGTTAGCAGGAAGGAGGTGCAGACAACAGCATCTCTGCAGCCCAGCACTTGGACCCAAGCCGGGGAAGTTTCTCAACAGAATAAGGAACAGAAAGGAGGGTGGGGTGAGACGGAAGTAACCCCACAGAACCAAACTGTGTCACACCTGAACTGGCACGGTGGTTATGTAAGTACTGGAGGAAGCATGTGGTGGTGGTGGTGGTGGGGGCACTGGCTGGACCCCAGTCCACCCTCCCGGGGAGGACTGGCAGGTGCAAACACAAGACAGCAGCGGGCCCTTTTGGTTGAAAGGGGGGCTGTGAATTTATAACAAACAGTGCTAGACATACTTCAATCCGTGTATCTCTGCATATGTGCAAGTTACGTACTTCACCTCATGTCCCAGGGAGTGTCATGGGTGCCGGCTGTGCTGTGGCTGCGGTGGGTAGGTGTAGGCAGGTACACAGAGCAGGGCACACGGGCAGAGAAGCCACTTACGGGCTTACTTGGGTGACAGAGTGTGTATGTGCGTGCGTGCGAATGAAGATCTTCGGGGGTGGGGGGAGGTAAATGTACACTTACCTAAGAGTATCTGGTTAACCCTGAGCTTAAATGAAAAGGAGTTAGGTGGAGGCAACCAAGGTGGAAGCAGTGGCCCAAATCCTTTGGTGCATGGGGGACTGAGATGAAGGAGGGCAAATCAGAACAGAATCTGGAGTTTGGCCAGGGTTCTCCCGGGACATGTCCCCCACCTAGGCTTGAGTCCGAGGGCAAATGGGTTTCTGGGCTCCCGGTCACAGCTTCGGCTTAGGTGGCAGCTGTGAGCCCGAGGAGGCCCTGCCGGGAGGGAGGGTAGGAGCACGAGAGGGTCCCTGTGGCCACTGTCCTTAGTTCTCATGCAGCGGTGGCCTGGGAGGAGGGGAGCCGGGGCCTGGCCTAGGCAACAGGTGGTTCACAAAGAAATGTCAGGGAGACACCAGCATTAAAAAAGAGAGATGTGTTTATTCCATGATCAGTACAGACCAAATGCATGTTCACCGTATGAAAGTCAGACCAGTCAGTGACTCCCGAGTTTGGCCAACACCGAGGCACCAGCGTCGTGGTGTAGAGTGGATTCTCATGGCACACGTAAGCTCACCAAGGGTTCCAATTGTTAAAGACGAAACAAAAAACAAAACAAAACAAAACACAACACAACAAAAGGTGTGGGAAGAAGCAGCCAGCTGGGACTGGGCGTTGGCTGGGGGGACCTCTGCCTCAGTCTTCAGCACCCCTAATCAATACCTGGGGCCTACCTGTCCCCAGGCCCTTCCTTTCTTGGTAAAAAAATAACTAACAGATTTGACATTAAAAAACAAAGTAAAGCCAACACATGGGCATTGACGGAAAAGAAAAGAAACTGTAGCCAAAGACTAATGAAATTTGCAATGGGAGTAAAGTATAGGTTAGGGATAATTTTGTTTTGATCTTTTTTGTGGATTTTTTTGAAAAAAAATTTTTTTGTTTTTTTTACACCAGTTTGGTGGAGTCACCAACAAACTTCGAAGATGCCAACTATGTTCACTACACAGTACAGCCACGGTCACACACGACCCACAGCGCGGTGGGGGCCGCTGCTCAACGAGGAGACGGTCACACCTTTCGGAAATAAGCAGTGCCATTGTGTCTGGAGAAGAGAGAATTAAAAATAAAATAGAATTCAACAACAAAAAATATATATATATAGAAAAAAAAAAAAAAAAAAAAAAAAAAAAAAAAAAAAAAAAAAAAAAAAAAAAAAAAAAAAAAAAAAAAAAAAAAAAAAAAAAAAAAAAAAAAAAAAAAAAAAAAAAAAAAACAACAACCCAGAAACACAGGTGGGAAGGGACTGACTTTGGTTGGTGGCCTCACCCCAGGCAAGGCCCGCCCACACACGCGGGACGGTCACCTCGATTCGAGTTGCCATGGACACACACACACCTCCACGGCACTATTCCCTTTTGCACAAGCGAACACTTATAGAGAGCGGCTCTCAATTAAAGGCTTGTGGGGGGAGGGGGAGGGGGTCTGTTCAAGGCAAAGTCAGTGCCAGCAAGGGGTATGCAGTGCCGCCCGCTCCAGCCCACACGGGCCTGCCCTGGCCTCCGAGAGCGGGAAGCGAGGCTGGGCTGTGGAGACTCCCAGTGGGCAGGACGTCACAAACGTCACGTTCTCAGGGACAGAAAACCAGTCACGGTGGCGGCAGCAACAATGTCCTGTGTATACTGTGTAGACATTTGGCGGAAAAAGGGCCTCTGTCCCACACGCAGGGACGCAGGCCTGGGGTCCAGCCGGCACTTGCTGGGATCGGGGCGTGCTCTGAGCCGACGTCCTGTGAGGAGGCGGCGGCGGGACGTCCATCCAGCTGGCTGTAAGGCAGATGGGCTCTGCGATCCTCAGCTGCCCGTCAGGCCTGCCCCGGGCATAGCATGCAGGAGGGCCAGGCCCAGAGACACCCCCTGGCCACTGCTACCACCTCCACTGCCGCCCCTAACACTATGGAGAGTCAACGTTTTGCCAGAAAATCAGTCAGAAGTCACCTAGGTGCTCTCAGAAAAGATTTTCTTCAAATATTGACAACAGATCACTCTGGAAATTCATGTCAATCGTAGCTGCCATCTGCAGAGGAAGGAGGAGGAATGTGTGAGGCGGGGTACCTGCCCTGCTGCTGCCCGAGCTCGCCATCAGACCCCCTCCCTCCCTCCCTCCCGGGCTGCTCCCACAGTGCCCATCCTGGAACCCAGGGCACCGGGACCATCTCCACCGTGCTGAGCCCGCCCACCCCAGGCCCAGTCCACTGGGCCCGCTCCTCCAAGTGGACACCTGCCCAATGGCCCCGCGACTCACTGCCTCCCGGCGCCTTCGCTCCTGTTCCCGCTTCCGGGCCAAGTCCCTCTGCTGGTCCAGCATGGACTGGGGCTGGGAGCTCTGGGCCTGGGGGGCGGCGGCTGCGGCCACGGCGGCCGCCTGCTGCTGCTGCTGCTGCTGCTGCTGCTGTTGCTGCTGCTGCTGCTGCTGTTCCTGCCGCTGCTGCTGCTCCTGGCGCCTGCGTGCCTCCTCGTGGGCCCGCCGTGCCTGCTCCAGCGCATCCTCGTCTTCGCGGCTCCTGGGCAGAGTGGGGACCCGGTGAGCTTGGGGTCCAGCGTGGGCTCAGGAGCCCCAGCACCCCAGCGCCTCAGCCAGACCCCAGCCCACCTCATGCGCTCTTGCCGTAACCGCTCCTTCTCCTTCTCCGCGTGCTCGGCCTGAGCCTTCAGGGCCTTCTCCCGCTCCTCCTTCTCCCGAGCCGCCCGGCGGAACTGCTCAAAGCTGTCACTGGACGACTTGGCTGTGGAGGACGGGGTGGTTGGATGCTTCTGTACCAGGCTGGCCCAGGAGCCCATGTTCTTGATTTTCAGGTCCTGTGGGCAGAGAGGCCAGGGGACAAGTGAGGTGCCCGCTGCACCCGCAGGTCAGAGCAGGGAGCTCAGGACACCCGTGGATCTCCTGCCTCTACCTTTTTGGGTGCCACTGGCGTCTTCGGTTCCTGCTTCTGTTTGTCCTTGTCAGGGGCCCCTGGAGGGGGCGCACTCTGCTCGGGGGGCCGGATAACAGGCCTCCCCACATCCACAGACTTCATCTCAGGCCCTGGAACACAAGCGGCCTGTGGGCCTGGGGATGCGCCCTGGCGGGGTGGGGTGCACGGTCCTGGGGGGCAGGGGGACACTCACGCTGGGGCAGGTGGACTGGGGCCTTGATGCTCTCAGCATGCTTGGGGGGCTCCGGCCGCAGGGAGGGGCTGAAGGGCTCGCTGCGGACGATGGGTGAGTGGATCTTCTCCTCTTTCACCACCACCAGGGGCTGGGGCTGGACCACCGAGGGTGGGCGGAGCTCCTGGGACGGCACGGGCACAGCCGCCGGTGAGGTGGGGGCACCGTCCGCCCTGGCCCGCACCTGGCCCTGAGGGCCGTGGCCCAGCCCCGCCCTTCCTTACCTGCTTCTTGGGCTGGAGGTTTTGCTGGGGTGGAGACTGGTGCGTCAGGCTCTGGAACGGTGGCATCTGGGGGGAATGTATCATAAGCGGGGAGGGGGCTTCACGGAGGTGACCTAGGAGAAGTGACAAAGAGTGTGTCAGAGGCCATGTGGACTTGGAGGGAATTACAACGGGAGGGTGCACTGAAAGCAGAACAAGTGCTCCAGCTGCACCCGAGAGGAAAGATCCGCACGATCGATCCCAGCCTGTGGGGCCGCTCAGCCAAGCCTGAGCTACGTGCAGCCACGGGGCGTCAGTCTGGGGCTCGAGCCTTTTGTGTACAACCGTTCGGAAACTGAGAAACACATCCTGGTTTGCTGGGTCTCACCGAGGCCTGGCCACCAGTGCCAGTTTATTTTTCTCTGAGACAGGGTTTCACGATGCAGCCCAGACTGGCTTTGAGCTTACTATGTAGCCCAGATGGGCTTGAATGCACAGTGATCCTCCTGCCTCAGCCTCCCGAGTGCTGGGATTACAGGCATGCACCACAACACCCAGCACCAGTACTTTTTAAAAAAGCCTTTCAGATGGTTCTAAATTGTGCCCTGGAGCAGACAAAAGGGACACTAGTAAACCCACGTGGCTCAGCCCAGGACCCTCGCCTGTCCAGATGCACTGCTCTGAGGACCTGAAGGATGACAAAGCCTGGGACAGGCCTTCACCTGGACAGAGCTGCTACAGCAGGTCCTGGGGTGCAGTCACCTGCATCCGACCAAGGGCTGCAAGGGCCTCAGTCCCACAGCTGAGTCCCCTGGTCACTGCTGGCTGTCGGCTGCCTCCTCCAGCGAGGAGCCAGCTGCTGGTCCCAGGGAGCTGGTGCCTCAGCACAGGTCCCAGGGCAGCTGGAGGGGCCCAGTGCCACCCATCTGAATGCGCAGACACCCTCTGCGCCTCAGTTCCTGTGGGAAGGGGCCTCACTGCCAGACAGCTCAGGATAAACCATGGTGTCCACAGGGGCAGGTGCTATGCCCGCCTCCCCCGAGCAGCCTTGTTCAGTCCCCTAGGCGAGCCCTTCCCTGGCCTCCTCCAGGCCCTACTTCCAAGCCCGTCTGCTGCCACAGGGCGACCAGCTTAGTGACCTGTTCTGAGAGGTCTGTGCCAAACCATGATACCCCAGACGTCGTGGGCCCTCCCGGCCCCCTCCGGAGCCAGGACTCGCCCTGAACCCCAGAAAGATGACCTCACAGCCTCCGGCTGCCCACCGGCATGGAGCAGGAGGCCCCAGGGCCCTGTGGGGCTGGTTTCATGCGCTGTGACCCTGTCTCCCACCCCAGCCTATCAGCACTGCTCTGGACACTGCCATCCTGCTCCACTGGCCCTGGCTCCAGCTCACCAATGACCCACAGGTAACGACGTGACAGCCTCCCGTCAGGAGCACCTGCTGAGACATACCTGAGCAACAGGTGGGTTGCAGGCCTGGGGTTTGTTTACTGTCTTTTTGAGACATGGTCTTGCAAGGCAGTTCAGACTGAGCTCACTTTGTAGCCCAGGCTGGCCTCAAGCTCATAGGGATCTTCCTGCCTCAGTCTCCCAAGTACTGGGATGACAGGTGTGCGCCACCAGATCAGGATTTTAGGCCCATGGTTAAAAAACATGCCTGTGTGCTGGAGGATTCCCAGGAGAACCTAGCAGTTGGTGGCATGGCATCAGAAGGTGGGCCAGGGGCTCTGCAATGCCTGCTGAGTCTCTGGGGGACTCTGGCGAGCTGTCTTTTGGTGCACGGCCCTGAGCTGGGTTCCAACCCACATGGGTTCTGACACCCTGCCCTCAGCTTCGCGAGACTGGGTGAGGCCTGGGGGTTCAGAGCAGGGCTGCCCTGCGTGCTGGCTCTTCTGTCACCTGTCTGCTTCCTGCCTCCCACAGAAGTCTGGCACACTGGCACGCTCTGGAGTGACAACAGCACAGTTGCTGGTGGCCAGGCCAGCACCAGGATGGCCAGATGCTCTCGGCTCAGGGCACAAAGCAACCCAAGCTAGAGACCAGCAGTTCCTGGGAAGGCCCCGAGTGGCTACTCAGCCTCAGGCCCAGTGCTCCCAGTATGCCCCTCACACTGCCAGGTGATAGCCTCGATGGTCCAGGACTGGACCTCATTCCCAACCTGCTTACTAAATTATTGCTTACAGTGGGGCCCTGGTTCACTTAATTTTTTCCGTAATTCCAATTACAAACCGAACTAGATGAAAAAAGACAGTTCAATGGTTACGTTCAAAGTTGACCTTATAGGGAAATTTGAGTTCTCATCCAATTCCATCTGCAACTGGAATTACAGAAAGAATCAAGTTCGTGATGTGAGGCACCGCTGTACTATAGTCACCACCTCCAGGAAGCTTCCCCCAACTCCTCTGGCAGGAGAACCAGTATACCGTAGGGCTCTGGGCAACCTTGGCTTGTAATCAAGAGAGACACTTGATAAACTCAGCGTAGGGAGCTGAATGCTCCCTGGGTACCACCCTTCTCCTTCAGTTACCCAGAGCCCTTGGGGATCGGCTCTCAGCCAACCACAGCACAAGCTAGCCCTTCTGGTTTTCCAAGGTCAGAACGGCAGGTCCAGCACCAGCCTCACAGAGGAACCCAGGGCCGAGAGCCACTTACCTGCCGAATAGGGATCTGACTTGTGGTGCCGGGGTGAGGGATGATGCTGGATGACTTGCTGAGGCTTGGCGGGCTGCGGCGGGGGTGGCTGCTGGCCTGGGGGCGGATGTGGGGGTTGCTGGCCTGGTGGTGGAGGGGGCTGCTGGATGTGCGAGGAGAACTGCATGGGCTGCAAGTGCACCGGTCGTGGTGGGGGCTGGTGCTGCTGCTGGGGTGGTGGCTGGGGCTGGGGTGG
>RJWM01044569.1:0-13216 GCA_004363535.1 Dasyprocta punctata | reverse complement strand
CGGAGAGCTGACTCGGGAGACTTTCACCCGTGAAACCCTGCGGCAGCTACAGCCTGCCCTCCCGAGAGCTGGGAATCGATCCTCAGTCTCCATGTCTGGTCAACGCCTGATGGCTGTCCAGGCTGCCCTCAAACTTGAGATCCTCCTGCCTCAGCCTCCTGAGTGCTGGCATCACAGATGTGGGCCACCACGTGTGGCTTGTGCTTAGTCCCCGCACCCCACCCCAGGACTGGGGCTTGAACCCAGGGTCTCACACGTGTTAGGCAACTGCTGTACCACTGAACTTCATTCCCAGCTCTTCTACAAAATCTCCTTTTGAGTCAGGGTCTCAGCAAGTTACCCTGGTGGCCCTGAACTGCTGATCCTCCTGCCTCTGCCTCCTGAGCAGCTGAAATTACAGGTGTGCACTGCCACACCCAGTCCCCAACCCGCGTTTTTGTTGGTTTGTGCTACTGAGCACTGAACCCAGGGCCACACGCTGAGCTGCACCCCCAGCCGTCTGCAGTTTTTATTTGAGACAGGGCCGCTAAATTGTTATGCTGCCTGGACTGGGCTTGACCTTGCAGCCTTCTTGCCTCAGCCTCCCGCAGTGCTGGGTTCCGGGTGTGTGCGAATCCACCCGCCTGTGTGTGGCTGGTGCCCCTGGGGAGCCCGGGCAAGTGGCAGCGCAGGCTTCTGGGGCCTCGGCCTCGGCGGCGAGGCAGCCCGAGCCCTTAGGTGGGCACTGCGGCCACACTCCTGCCCGGAGCGCCACGCCCGTGTGCTCCTGGTGCCGGGGGCTTAGCCTCTGGCCCCTGCCTTGGCCCCATCACCGCCCCCAGCTGTCCGCCGCCTGACTCGGGACCCCCAGCCTGGCGGCCCCCGAGCACTCCCCACATTGGGCCTCTGCTCATCCCAAACCCAGGACCCCGACTGTGGGAACAAGGACAGAACCCGGGAGAGGCGAGCACTCGGGAGGCTGAGGCAGGAGGAGCGAGTTTGAGGCCAGCACCGAGCAGAGTGAGTTCAAGGGCGGCTTGGGCTACATACCAAGGCCTTGTCTCAAAAAACCCAGAAGAAAGCAGCAGGAGGAGAGTGAGCAGGCCGCAGCGAGGCGGGCGAGTCCGGTGCCAGCCCGGGGCGGTGCGGAAGTCTCCCCAGCCAGACGGGCTCCGCGGGCTCGGGGCTCTGACCCAGCCAGGCGCTGGTCCCTTCCCAAGTGCTGCTGCCCGGGGTCCCGTCCCCGCCCTCCATGTGACGCAGTGGCAGGGCTGCCCGTGACCCTGGACAGTCACCCTCGGTCATCTGAGATGAAGCCGGTGTCCAGGGCGCAGAGGAAGCAGGGGCCAGCGGCCTTTCTCGCTGCCCGTCCCTGCGAGCCTCCCTCTGACTCCAGCTCAGCAGCGGGTGACTTTTGGCTGGGCCGCAGTGATGCCCAGGCGTGGGCACAGTGCCCGCTCTTGGGGGCCCCCTGCACCACTGCTGACGGCCGAGGCACAGAGTCAGAGCGGCTTTGACACTGCGGGCTTGGTCCAGGCTGCTCGGGGCTGGGCTTGCTCCTGAGCTCTTAAGAGAGCTTGAATTCTCTGCTGGCCCACGGTTCAGGGACCCTCTCTCCTGCCCTCTCCAACCCTTCCCTAACTCTGTGTTTCGCTGGGCGTGGTGGCGCCCGCCTGCCATCCCAGCAATCGGGAGGCTGAGGCAGGAGGAGCACTGTGAGTTCGAGGCCAGCCTGGGCTACAAGTGAGTTCAAAACCAGCCTGAATTGCATAGCAACCCTTTGTCTCAAAAAACAACCAACCAGCAAAAGCTGTGGGTTTCAGGGCTTGCTTGTGCAGTTCCCCAGCACAGCCTCATGGACTGGGGCCACCGCTTCACTCACATTTCCACGTCCCGGTCCTCACACCCGAGGCCTGGGGGCACCTGCTTTACAGAGGTCCTCGGTAAGTCTCTGCTGGGGTAACGCGGGGACCCGGGTGCCCCCAGAATAAGGCCACACACAGCGACAGACACGAGCTGGACCACATCCCCCTTGCAAACATGCAAGACGAGGTTTTGAACCTCTCCAGGGCGGCAGTGCCAGGTTCTGAGTGGCTTTTCCATCCCATCCAGGGGTTTCCGGGAGCCCGGGCTGAGGCGGATGGAAGGAGTCGGGGCTCCCCTCCTCACTGGGCTCCCCAGGTCAGCGGCTGACTGCATGTTCATGCTCATGGCGGACACTTCCAGGGCAGCTGCGGGGAGCGGGCCGGGCTGCTCCCGGGCACGTGTGGGAGTGCTTCCCAGTCTGCTGTGGGAAGCAGTTTTCTTTTGGGCAGTCTGGGATTGAGCCCCAGCCTAGCCCAGAGTTTATGTTCTGAGACAGGGCCTTGCTGAGTTGTCCAGGCTGAGCCCTGATTTGCTGTCCTCCTGCCTCGGCCTCCCAGGACCTCTGCACGTGCTCCGGCCCGTGGCGGGGCTCCTGCACAGAGTGAGGAGGCAGGGACACCGCCTCTGAGGACAGCGGAGTGCGGGCTGCAGAGGAGACAGGCAACCCCAGGGGGGCCTGGGGAGTACCCTGTGCTGTCCCCTCCTCCCCAGGGCCAGCACCCCAGCCTGGGAGGTGCTCAGGGCTCGGGATCCCGTGAGAGGGCTTGGGTACTCACTCCGCGTCCTCCGAGAGGTGGTCAGTGCTAGGCGGGCTGGGGTGCTGGCTGGCGGACATGCTCTCCAGCTGGGTCGCGATGGCACCGATGTTGGTGTCGGCCACCACCTGGGGACAGAAGAGGGCGTCCATGGGAGGAGCGGCGAGGCCAGGGCTCAGTCCCCGCCCGGCTGCCCACTGCAGGGATGCGAGGAGGACACCAGCCCTCCCTTCCTGCGGCTCCAGCAACGCCAGCCCTCGTCCTCCCCACTGGCCGTCCCACTTTCCGAGCCCGCCGCCCAAGTCTCAGGGCCCGGCCCCGCGGTGTTGCACCTTCCTGGCTGCACGCACCCCTCGGTCGCCCACGGACGGCCCCGCACCCCGCATCTCCACCTCCGCCAGCTCCAGCCGACCTGGCTCCTCTCGGGGCGCCTGCCAGTACCCCGACCCCGTGGGAACTGCGCACTCCTGCTCCTGCAGCCTCCCCGTCTCAGGGCGCTGTGGGTCCCCACCCAGGCCGCGTGGTGTCGCCGTGCTCTGCTCCTCTCAGTGCCTCGTCCCCCCTCACGGAGCCCTGGTGCAGAGCGACTCTGCTGTCACCACGCGGCCACGCGCCCTGCATCCTCCTGTGTCCAGGCCCGGCGTCTGCGTCCCCACAGCGGTGCCCTCTCTGCCGCCCCACCCTGGCCCCTCCTCCGTCACTGCTTGGGACCTGCACCTCCGAGTCCTCGCGGTCCCCAGTGCGCGGCTGGCCAGCTGGGGAGGCCCGAGAAGGGAGGGACGCTGCCTACCGGACACTCTCCCTGCTGCCCCCGCCTCCCGTCACCTCCCGGGCTCTGGGCTCCCCCACCCCAGCCAGTGTGCACTGGGCCCCTGGCCACCCCAGAGGGCGCCCCGCCCCCCAGCTCGACACTCTCATCCTACTCGGGGACTCAGCTGTCCCCAGGGGCATCGCCAAGTGTGGCACTGCCGCACAGGTGCTGGCTCTCAACAGCCGCTGGCAGCTGCCCCGACGCGCCACCGGGACCTCCCGGCCCAGTGACCTTTCCCGACACACAGCGTGACGGCGCGCTTTCCCTCTGACCCCCGGGCAGAGGCCCCCTCGGGGCGCTCTAGGTCCCCACCAGTCCTTCCCTGCTCCGCTGTGCTCTCTCCTGGGCACCCCCAAGACAACTGCAGGGGCCAGCTCCCCACCCCCACATCACCTGTGGGCCTCTCCTTCCCACTCAGTGCTCCTGCTTTTCTCTCCATCGCTCGCCTGCCTGCCTGCTTGCTTTCTTCCTTCCTTTCCATTTTTCTTTCTTCTTTTTTTTTAATCTTTTTGAGACTGGGTCTGTCTGTGTAGTTCAGGCTGGCCTTGAACGCACGGTGACCCTCCTGTCTTAGCCTCCTGAGTACCAGGATGACGGTCATGCTCAGGCCCACAGCCCCGCAATGTATTTCCCAGACTGCGGCGCCCCTGGCTGGGGCACCATCTTCCCCGCCCTTCCTCTGCCTCAGGGCTGCAGTGGGCACCCAGGAAGGACGCACTGGGCCTAGAGGCAGTGCGAAGCCTTTTCGAAGAGCAGGCCGTGGGATGGGACTCCCTGAACCCCGCAGCACAGCGGGGCCCCCAGACACAGGATGGGCTGGGGCCCCCAGTGTCCTCTAGGAGACACAGGGTCTTCCAGGGACGGGTTTCGGAAGTGGGTGCTGCTGCTGGTGGGGACGGAGGTGGGGCCGCTCGGGAGGCCTCCGGTCCCTCAGGGGCCACAGCTGCCGACTGCGACGCCCGACACCCGGCACCCGGCGGCAAGGACGGGGCGGTGCTGGCTCTCCAAGGTGCCACCTGCCCGCGCTCTCCCCAGCGGACTGGCGGGGCACAGGGGTGCCACAGCAGGGGGACAGGGACCCCCGAGGGTACACGGGGAGAGCGGCCCAGGAGGCTCCAAAGTGGGATTTCACTGCGGAGCCCCGACCCGTCCTTTCTCCCTCCACCCCTGCCCTCTCCTTTCCCTGGTTCTGCGGACGGAACCCTGGGCCCCCACCCCGGAATCGCGCACTTTCTTTTTATTACTCCCCTCCCCCGCTGAGTAGAAAAGCCCCGCCTGTCTCACGTGGGGTCCGCCCACCCCGAGAGTGGTGGGGTCAGGGTCTGCAGGCTGGGGCTGTGCGTAGGGCCGGGCGCCCACCCCGCAGGGTGCTGGACCCCGGCGGACGGGGCCCGCGGAGCATGGGCAGAGCCGGCCTGGCCTCGGGATCGCAGGGACGCACTCGGCACCCAAGGGTGCCACCCGGGGCCGCGGGCCTCTCACGCAGGAGGCGGTGGCTTCGCAGAGCGGGACTGGGCCAAACGTGGACGCGGCGCCCCCTGGTGGAGCCACTGCAGGTGACCGGGTCCCCGGGCCCTGTCCCGGAGGGCAGGACGAGGCAGGCTGCGCCCCGGGAGAGGGCCGCGTCTCCATCCTGCTCCCCCTCCCCGCCCCGGGCCGCACCAGAGCCGCACACTGCCCGCGCTGGGGCCGAGCCGTGGGCCCGGGTGCTGCGAGCACCGGGTGACACTGAGCCCGTGCTGCGCACAGCCCGCCTGGCCTCGGGAGCCGGCCCAGGGTGTGTCCTGGGCCCGGTCACGTCCTGCCCGGGCCCACGCCTCCTGCAGGGTCACGCCGGGCTGGCCAGCCCGGCCCACGCCCACTTGCCCGAGCAGACTTGGACGGGTCCCAGCCGGACGCCGGGCGGGCGGGTGGGAGAGACGCCGAGGAAGGGGTCCCCGGTTCAGACGGTCTCGGGGGATGCGGGGGATGGGGGACCCGGGTGTGTTCCCCAGAGAGCAGCACGGCCACGGCGCGGCTGGCAGCAGCCTGGCTGGAGGGCGTCCCGCGGGTGGAGGCCGAGGCCGCGGGAGCAGCGCTGCTGCCCACGGACTGGATTCTGTGGGTTCACTTGCGTTTAGCCTTTTTCCAGAACATTCCTGTGTGTACTCCACAAGAGACTGGGAAGTACTGCACATGATCGAAGACCCGGATGCCGCTCTGAGATGCAGGGAAGCCCCTTCCGGAATGGGCCGGCGGCCTCAGACGCCTGTCGGGAGCCTTTCCACCTGCTTCCTCTGTGGCACTGGGGTTGAACCCCGGGGCTCTGCGCTTCGCTACATCCCAGCACCCCTTTCCTGAGACAGGGTCTCACTAGGTGGTTCAGTGACCCAGGCTGTGTTTAAATTTGTGATCCTCCTGCCTCAGCTTTCCAGAAAGCTGGGATTATAGGTGTGACCCATCACACTTGGTTTGAAATTTATCATCTTCATGATTGCTACTGACTCCCTGCTGAAACAGGTGAAAATTTAGTATACCAAACCTTTCGCTTAATTTACATGTAACTTTATACACATCTAAAACTTCTACTTTTGTCTTGAGGCTGGGGCTTGAACAAAGGGCCTTGCACACGCAAGACCGGCATTCTGTCTCTGAGCTACGCTCCAGCCCTGAACTTTTGTATTTTAAAATTCTGCTTCTTTCTTATGCTTAACAAATATAGTCAATCCTCTGTAGTTTCAACAGTTCCCAATAATGTTTCTTTCTTTTTTTTTTCTTTTTGTCTTTTTGAGACAGGTCTCACTATGCAGTTCACGCTGGCCTTGAGCTTTCTCTGTAGCCCAGGCTGGTCTCGGACTTGCAATGATCCTCCTGTCTCAGCCTCCTGAGTGCTGGGATGACAGGCGTGCACCACCACACCTAGTTCTTTTTATTTCCATTTAAAAAAATCATTCTTCATACAGCATATGTAATTTTAAAAGTTCTTTTTCTTCCTGGTACTGGGTATTGAACCTAGGGCCTTTGCAATGAACAACACCTCCAACTTCTTTTTACTTTTTGAGACAGGGTCATGCTAAGTTTCAAACTTGATTGTCCTGCCTCAGCCTCCCAGAGCGCCCCACCATGCCTAGCACACCCGTGTGTTTAATGGAAGAGAGCCCTTATTTCCTTCCCATTACAGATTCTCCCTAAAATTATTTTCACCCGTGTTAGCTGTTTCTTCTAGTATTAGCTTCCCTGCTTCTCAACAACACCGTTTACTTTATTTGTATTTCTTGGCTTTTACATTTTGGATGTTGAGTCACTCAATAGCCAAGCTCGCGTGGAAGACTGGGCGGCTCCTTCCGCGGCTCTCACGCCCGCCCCGCCCCGCCCCGCCCCCGCCCCCCGCCCCCAACCTTTGCTACGGCTGCGGCCCAGCTCTACAGGGGAGCCCGCGGGAGCCCACGGATCCCTACTGCCGGGCGCGAGCTTGGCGCCCCCACAGGGAAAGGGACCGAGGGTGGGGAGGGCGGGAAGGGAGGAGGGAGGGGGAGGAGGGAGGGGGAGGAGGGAGGAGAAGGAGGGGGGAGGAGGGAGGAGGAAGGGGGCAGGGGGGCGGAGAGAGAACGGAGCGGCGGCGGCACGGGCGGCCCCAAGAACCTGAGCCTGGCACACGCGCGCGAGGACAGTCACGAGGAGAAGAGACAGCCTGGCACCTCGGCCTCCGCTCGCACCCGTGTCCGCGCGACCTTGCGGCTTGGGCGGTGCCCACTGAGCCGAGGGCACAAGGGCGAGCGGCCGTGGTGCTCCCTGACCTGGCGGCTCCTGCGCGTCCCGGTGGCTGCCTGACCCTCGGGGCCGTGTGCCGACCACTCCTTCCGAGTCACCTGGAGCCTGGGGTGAGCGTCCTGAGCGCCCTGGGGGAAAGCAGCGCAGGACGCCGTGCACCCCGCCCCGGACGGGCCGCCTGACCCTCGGCTCTGCCCTGGCTCCTCCCGGCCGCTCTGAGCACCCGCCCTCCCGTCTCGCCGGCGTTTGTCCCTCACCTGCCTGCGCCGAAGGCTGTGGCGGCCCGGCCAGGGCGCGGTGGCGCTGCGTATGCCTGGCGACGTTTACGGGAACGCGTTCGCGTGGGCCGACTTCTAGACCGCGGCTCTGTTTGCTTTTCCATGTAAATTTATAGCTCCCCAGGCTCCTGCTAAGCTCGGGTTTATTTTTCATGGACTTCTCTTCTGCAGCCGTGCTCATTCCAGTGGACCTGGAACTTCTGATCCAGTGACGGACACCAGACAGGCGGTCTCTCTCTTCCTCTCAATTCAGAGGCCTTCTCCTGAACCGCTCTCCGTCCGTGCCGACGTGGACAGGCTGTCCCCTCCGCCGAGCTCCCGCTGTGGCCTCTGGCTTGCTCTCTCGCTGTGCTCTGCTCTGCTCACCTGCTGGAGTGCGTCCTGCAGTAGTTTTCTCAGGGAGACACGCCAGTGTAAGGTCAGGTGCCAGTTGGCATCTCTTGTGCTTTGGCAGGTAATGCATGCATGGGCTTCGAGGTTTTAAAAGGTATGGATCTTGCGTTATTCATCCTGGTCATTGATTAGTGGGCCTGGGGCGTCGCTTCGGGGTGGTCCGCAGGCCTCGAAGGGACTCGTGAAGCCCAGCCTCGTGGACAGCAGCTCCGTCAGCCTTGCGCTGCCGACCTCCAAGCCTCTGTGCTCGTCTCTCCTGTTTTTGTTCACTGGGTGAACCCAGGCCCAGCAGCTCTGGCGAGGGGCTGTGGGGGCTCGGCGCGAGAGGCCTCGTGGCCATCCACCCCCCACTCCCGTGCAGTGTCTCCCCGGGCTCCCCCACTGCCAGGCACCGCTCCTGCAAAGCTGTGAAATGTCTGGAAACCCAGAAGCGGCCTGCAAGTTCCTGCAGGGCTGAAAATCCCTGATGTGTTCTTTAATATTCCGTGTCCTCAAAGAAAGATGTAAAAACAGAAACGAACAAGATTTCCAGCCGAGCACAGGCGTCCTGATTTTGTACAAAGTAGTGCCCATCTGTAATCCCAGTGCTCTGGGAGGCTGAGGCAGGAGGACTGCAAATTCAGGCCCAGTCTGGGCAAGTCAGGGATTTAGTGAGACCTTACCTCAAAAAATAAAAAAGAGCTGGGCTATAGCTCAATGGGAAGACTCTGGATTCCACCTCCACTGCCGACAACAACAACAACAAAAGACCAAAAAAGTGTTACAGTAATTCCATAGACAAAAGAATGAACAAGGCAAACTATGAAACTATGGAAGCAAATAAAATGTGGAACATAAAACACATTTAAAATCGCCCATCAATCTTACTGACCTACCTGAAGCTGGCAATAAGAAACCCTCAGACCTTCAGGGGAGGAACAGCTGCCCCTCCTTCCACCTGCAGGCAGCCACGTGAGCCGCGAGCGGAGCGTCCAGAACCACGGGGTCTCCCGTCTGTTCCCCCGGCTCAGCCCAGCCCTGACTTCCTCACCCGGCTCCGGGGACACGGGTCACAGAGACGACGCCAGCCTTCCCTGCTGCCTGCCCGTGGGCTGGCTCGGCCCGTGAGGAAACCACTGCCAGTGTCCAGGGCGAGGGACAGCCGCCCAGCGCCGCTGTGTCCACTGCTTTAACTGAAATGAGTGTGGGCTATGCGCAGTGAAGGTGTCGGGTGCCAGGCCTCAGTCTCCCCGGGTCTGAGCCCGAGCCGCTAGCGGCCTGGGCAGCGTGAGGGTCCCGTGATCTCAACCGCGTGTGTTAGAAAACAAAGTCACCATCAGTACGGTGCATGCCGGAGAACGCTCTGAAATCAAAATCCATTTTCTTCTTAAAACACGGAAACAGGGGGAAATGAGGCCCCTCAGCAAAGCACGCTGCTGGCGGCGGCGAGGCCGGGACGCAGGGCTGGCGCTGCGTGGGAGAGCACAGACAAAGCCGCACTGAAGGTGGTTTTTTTTTGACTTTTCCTGACAGGGTCTCGTCACATAGCCCAGGCGGGCCGTGAACTCATGGCGATTTTCCAGCCTCAGCCTCCTGAGTGCTGGGATTGCAGGCATGTGCCACCACGCCTGGGTGAGGCACCTTTTTTTTTTTTTTTTTGTGGCACCGGGGATCAAATTTACAACCTCGCACCTGCCAGGGCAGGCGCTTAAGCCACTGAGCCAAACTCCCAGCCCTGGTTTTTTGAGGCAGGGTTGCACTATGTAGCTCAGGCCGGCCTCGTGCTTGTGTTGTAGCCCAAGCCGGCCTCGAACTCACAACACTCCTACCTCAGCCTCCCGAGTGCTGGGGTTGCAGGCGTGCGCCACCACGCCTGGGTGAGGCACTTTTGAAACTGAGCTAGTACCACACTTGGATGTGGTGATCCGGGTTGGCTGACTGTGCCAGGCCCAGCCCCGCGCTCCCGCAGAGGCAGCCCCGGGCCAAACGCGTCTTCCTACTTCTTTGTGAAGGAGGCGGTGTGCAGGCGGCACCGTGCGGAGAAAGAGCAGCAGAGTCCGAACTCCCGCAGGGTGAGCACCCGGAAGGCCTGGCGGCTCACAGGAGGGCCAGCTGCGGCGGCCCTGGGGTCAGCAGTCTCGGAGGGCGAGCGGGCAGCCAGCCAGGCGCAGGGGCCAGGGTGGGGACAGGAGGCCGCTGCGCAGGGGGACGTCCACGCACGGGAGGCCCTGGGCGGTCCATGCAGCCTTCTGGCTCATGTTCCATGAAACGGGGGGCCGGGGGAGCTGTGCCTTTGCTCCCTGGCGATGTCCGGCCCCTCCCGCATGCCCAGAGCTGCTCCCTTTGTCAGTGTCTTCGGGCGCCTTGGCCCTGGCCCCCGCGGTGCTGGAGCTGCGCCCGCGGCGTGTCCCCGAGAGTGGTTTTCCGTCCGGGCTCCTCTCCGGCTCCACCCACCCGCACGGCCACCTCTGCTTCATCCCCTTTACCCGGAGAGCACCTGGCTCCACCTGCAGAGCGCGGCCCTCAGCCGCCTGCCTGTCTGGGGTCTTGGGCACCCAGCGGAGAGCCACCGTGGCTTGGGGCACGGCTGCCCCCGGTGTCTATCTCTGAGCCTCTGGACAGCATTCGGGGACTGCAGCCTCGCCCGGCGACAGCTCTGTGTGTGCGTGGCCATGCTGCCCGAGGGGACCAGCAGTGTCCTCTGCCTCTGGGGGGCCGGGGGACACAGTGCTCCGCAGCCCGGCCCGCTGCTCCGCGCAAACCGTGGCTCCCCGGTGTGCACGGAGCAGCAGCCTCGCTGATTCAGCACGCAAAGTGAGGGCGATCCCCGCTTGGGACACGGTCGTGAAATTCCTCACTGCCCACGTGGGGGACAGTAAAGAATTTCTGAATAAAAAGAGTACTTTCTATTTTCTGTTTTTAAAATTTTAATACTAGGAATCGAACTCAGGACCTTGTGCTTGCCAAGCAGGGACTGTGTTGCTGAGCCACATCCCCAGCCCCTAAAAACAGTAACTTTTTGCTCTCGGCCTCCCCACCCCCCAGCTGGCCTGCAGGTGCGGTGCCCAGGCCGGGCGGCTCTGTCCCTGGGGGCCACCCATCAGCGGTCCCCCCCCCCGTACCTGTAGGACGATGCGGCCGAAGGCGTTCTTCAGCAGCGCCACGGCGTCGGCGTGCGACCTCCCGTCCAGGGGCTGCCCGTTGATGCTGACGATGCGGTCTCCGACCTGGGGGACAGCGAGGACATTACCGTCACTGGGATTCAGCTCCCGCCGGCCACCATGATGGCCCCACGGCGCGTGTGTGGGCGTGCGAAGCGAGGGTGCTAGCAGCACCAGCAGAGGTGGGCGTGCGCGGATGGATGGCCCGGGGTGCCTCACGGGGTGCCCAGCAGCTTCCGCTCTGCGTTTCCACTGCGGTCGAGGTGAAGGGTGAAGCGGAGAAATCATGCATTCTTTTTTCTTTTGTTGGGGAGGATCCTGAGCCCCTGGGGGCCAAGCCGGTGTGGGTGGGAGGGGGTGCCCGGAGGGCGGGGTTCCAGTTTTACCAGGGGGCTGCAGTTGCTTCTCCTAATGAGAAGCTGAGGTGAGAAGGAGCAGATTCACAGCCCGGGGCCCCAGGTGCCCAGCTCCGCGCTGCCCTGCTGACCCCCACCGCCACCGCCGCCCCCCCGGCCTGTTTACTTTGAGCCTCCGCGTCCGCGCAGCCACCCCGCTGGCCTGGATCATGGCAATGAAGACGGGGACGTCCCCCAGCGGGCTGCCCTTGCCGCCTGCGATGCTGATCCCCAGGGCGTCGTTGGGCTCCTGAGAAGGGAGAGTGAGGCCGGTGACGTTAATAAAGAGCCACCCACCGGCTGTCACAGACGCTGCCACACGAGTGCGCCGACACCACGAGGGCCCGAGGAGCCAGGTGGGCCGACAGTGTGGGCTCAGCGAGGGCGCCAGGTGGCGCCCGTCCTGGAGAAGCTGATGTCCCAGCGCCCTGGCCGTGTGTGGCATGGGACGATGCTCCGGGCCTCACGGCCGGGGTTTAAGATTAGAGGGGATTGGAACCAGGTGTGGCGGCACGTGCCGGTGAGGCCAGCACTCGGGAAGCTGAGGCAGGAGGATCTCCACAAGTTTGAGGCCAGCCTGAGCTACATAGTGAGTTCAAGACCAGTCTGAACTACATGGCAAGACCCATCTTAAGAGAAAGAAAGAAAGAAAGAAGATTGGTGGGACTAAAACAGCACACATCCCGTCTGCAGAAAAACATAAGAAACCACAGCCCGAGAGGAAATTAAAACAAAACCCTCTGCCACCGTGCGCGCAGCAGCCAGCTCGAAGCCTGGCAGGTATGTGCTCGGGCAGCGTCCATGACGGAGCCGCGCAGGCAGGAGTGTCAGCACCGCACCCGCGGCCACAGCGAGGGGCTCAGCAGGAGGTGCAGAGTGTCCCCAGACAGCCGGGGCCCGCCTCCCCCGCCTGTGTCGCTGCGATCCTGTTCTACCGTCCTCTTGGAGAACAATGATGGGTTCTGGCTCTGGCTTCTCCCACTGACACAAGGAAGAATTCCTGGCAAACGCAAAAAGTGCTGGGGCTACAGCTGCTTGGTAGGAGCTTGCCTGGCGTGTGTGCGCCCGGCCACACCTGGTACTCAGGGCACAGGTCTGTAGGGCACGCGTGTGAGCAGTGGCAAGCTGTGCTGCCCTAGGCCTGCTGGGACCTCAGGGGAGAGGGTGGCACAGAAGCCTTACACATCTTAGGCTGAAGTGAGCGGGAAGTGTAAGATGGTATCCTTAAAATCTTGGAGGGAGGGGAAATCTGGGGGGTACGCTAGCTTTAACCACTCCCTGGGGTTCCTCGGTGCGTCCCTCACTGCGCGCTGTTGGTCACTTACTCCCTGTCACGGGGCGCCTCGGTGCCCCCTTGGTGAGACGCCCGGACGTGAAAGGCCAGCGGAGCCCGTGTGCGGCCAGCAGGAGCAGCTGCCCCTCACTCCTCCCGCCGGGCAGAGGGGCTGTGATCAGGGCAGGGCCTGGAACTCCACACGGCCACGCACGCTCGCTCAGGCTCACGCTCACACACGCGCACACGCTCACACTCAGGCTCACTCACACACGCTCACACTCAGGCTCACTCTCACACGCTCACACTCAGGCTCACACACACACCCAGGCTCTCACACACTCAGGCTCACACACACACGCTCAGGCTCACACATGTTCACACACACTCAGGCTCTCACACAGGCTCACACACGCTCACACACACTCAGGCTCTCACACGCTCAGGCTTACACATGCTCACACACAGGCTCACACACACGCCCTCACACACTTAGGCTCTCACACAACACGCTCACACACACGCTCAGGCTCACTCAGGCACACACGCTCAGGCTCACTCACGCTCACACACTCA
>RJWM01044568.1:0-13199 GCA_004363535.1 Dasyprocta punctata | reverse complement strand
AAGTAATTGTTATTGTTTGTGTCTAAACGCTCCCCCAATGCCTCATACAGTCTTAGGGGAAGGATTCTAGAATTTGTGATTGATTCACGGTCCAATGCTGGAATTACGGTTGTGAGTGCTACACCCACCCTTGGGTGGGTAGCCTACATACAACAGAAGGGACAGAAAGAGTCTTCTCTTGTGCTCCTCCCTTTTTGCTATTGTTACTTTTGTGGTTTTCCATCACCATGAACTGTTGCCATTTGCCATGAGCCAGCCTGCCTTGGACCCAGCAGATTATGAACTGAAACTTCCACAAATCATGAGCTAAATAAACCTTTCCTTAATTTAGGGTGTCAGATAATTTCTCTTAACAATGAGAGAAAAGTAACTAACATAATCATCTAACAAACTAACAACTAACATCATACTAAGTGGACAAAAAATGAAAGCTTTTGCTCTAAAATCTAAAATGAGGCAAGGATGTCTACTATCACCACTCCTATTCAATATAGTTCTGGAAACATTAGCCAGGACAATTAGACTAGAGGAAGAAACAAAAGTGATAGGAAATGAAGATGTTAAATTATCATTATTTGTGAATGAAATTATGCTCTACACAGAAGACGCTAAAGATTCCACCAAAAGACTTCTAGAATTAACAACCAAATTCAGTAGCATAGCTAGGTACAAAGTTGATGCTGAAAAATCAATAGCATTCCTGTACACAAGTAACAAACTCACTGAGAGAGAAATTAGGGAAACACTTTCCACAGTAGAATGAAAAAAAACTACCTAGGAATCAATCTAACAAAGGAATAAAAGACCTCTACATTGAAAAATACAGTACTCTGAGAAAGGAGATAGAAGAGAATATCAGAAAATGGGAAGATACTCATTATTCTTCGGTAGGAGCAACCAACATAGTGAAAATGGTCATACTTTCAAAATTGTTATAAGATTTAATGCAATTCCAATCAAAATTCCAACAGCATATCACACAGAATTAGAGAAAACAATCCTAAAAACCATTTGGAACCAGAAGAGACCCAAATGTCCATCAACTGATGAATGGATAAAAATGTGACTTTTTTATACAATACAGTAGTACTTTGCCATAAAGAAGGATAAGCTTCAGACATTTCTAGGTAAATGGATGCACCTTGAGCCCATACTCTTAAATGAAATAAATCAGACACACATGTAAATACCAATTATTTCTCTGGTGTGAGAAACCAAAAGTGTAAATGAGGACCAAAATATATAACAGATATTGTGAAATAGGAAGAAAATGTTCAAACAGGAAGGAGAACTAGGGATAGCAAAGGGGAAAGGAAGGAAGAGAGAAGGTAAAAATCAAGACAAGAAGGAAAAATGGAAAGAAAGCTTTTGTAAATAAGGAGAGGAAGAGGGGTTGAAAGGAGGGCAAGGGAATGGGAAAAAAATCAATGTATATCATGTACAGGTACAAATCCTCTTATGATGAATGTTATCACTATGTATACCTAAAATGTACCAATAAACTTAATTAAAAAATACTGGTCAGCTGTCCCTCCTCCTTGCCCCCCCAACCTGGGACAGCTGGATCAGCTGCCCCTCCTCCTCTCCCCTGGGCCTAGGGCAGCTGTGGGATCTGTTGGCTGCCCCTCCTCCTCACCTCCCAGACCTAGGACAGTGGTGGGATTGTAGGTCACCCTTCCCTCCCACCCAAAAGACGGCTGCAGCCCCTAGAGAATTAGCACCCCCTTCCACCACCTGCAGAACTTTGCTGGGCTGATGGGAGCCTCAGTAACACCTTACCCACACAGAGGACCTCAGCGGGCTTGCAACAGTGTGGTGAGTTTCTCCCTTGAATAAAGAACCTTAGTGGGTAAACAGGAGCAGTAGCAAACTTTCCCCAAGCTGTAGGACCTTGGTGAGCCTCGCAAGAGTGTGAGTGAGTCCTTCCTCCATACAGAGAACACCAGGTGGGTTGAAGAGAGTGCCAACAAGGCCTCCCCCAACCTGGAGGTAATCAAAAGGACTTATGAGACCCTCAGTGACACAGTAGGGTCCCAGCTGAGGTGAACACTATAGCCAGGTAGATCTGGTGGCATGGAACAGCCTGAATCAGCCATAGTAACAGCAGGAACTGAGGGTTGACTTACATCGATACCCCTAGGCTAGTCAGCCTAGGAAGAATATAGGACCCACCCAACAGGCCCTGCAGGAGGAATTCAGGTGACTGGCCCTCCCCTTCATTGTAGGACCCAGCAATTGGACAAACATTAACCACACAATAAGACACTAAGACGTGTACTACAGACAGTTGAGCCTAGTGGGATTGAAAGACCAAATATTAACCTAAGAAATGAAAATGACAAAATGGAAAAGCAAAATGCAATCTCAAACATCTGGTCCATCAGGAACAAGTATAGGAGACATCGACATAGAGGACATTGAAAGTCATACACCTGAAATTTCTGAAAAGATAGCAAATGAAAACAAAAAACAAATCCATGAGGCTATAGAGGAAATTGGGTTAGAAATAATCTTTCACATAAAGAAAGAAATGACAGCCTTAATAAAGGAGTTGCTCAGCATAGCTAGAGAAGACATTGATAAAAAAAGTACAGGAGCATGGGGAAATGATGGAAACCTTGAATGAACAATATAGAAAAGAAGTAGAATTCATGAAACAAATTCAAAGAGATATCCAAGAAATATAAAATTCTATTGAAAGTTGGCAAAACCGTTTGAATGAAGCTGAGGATAGAATTTTGGATCTTGAGGACAGGATCGTAGCTAACAATCATGAAAGGAAAGAACTATAAAAAATAACAAGGCAGCATGAAATGACAATTCAACAGCTTCAAGGTGATGCAAAGAGAAATAATATAAAACTAATAGGCATCAATGAAGATGCAGGGGGTCAATGCAAGTGACAGAAAAACTATTCACAGAAGTAATACAGAAAATTTCCCAAACAGGGGAAAAGAATCTGATATGCAGATAAGTGAGGCATATAGAACACCAAAAGTTCATAACCAAAATAAATCTACACCCAGACATATAATAATTAAGATCCCAGAAATTCAGCATAAAAACAGAATACTAAAAGCTGTTAGAGAAAAGACACAACTCACCTATCAAGGAAAGCCTAATAGAATCACAGCAGACTTCTCAGCACAAACCCTCAAGTCAAGATGAGCTTAGAGTGAGGTGTTTCAAGCCCTGAAAGAAAACAACATTCAACCCAGATTGATGTACCCTGCAAGACATTCTTTGAAATTTAACGGAGAGACAAGATACTTGCATGACAGAGAACAACTGAAGAAATTCATGTCCACCAAACTCCACCTAGAAAGAGTACTGAAAGACATACTAGAGAGAGATAAAAATGCCTGCAATTCCCATAACAACAATAGAAAGAAACAGCCAGACAGGGCAAGCAGTTAACAAGGGGGAAAAGCAGAAAACCAACAACAGGAAACTAATACGACGAAGTTGAGCCAGTACATATCAGTTATATCTATCAATGTAAATGGCCTCAATTCACCTATTAAAAGAAATAAGTTGACAGAATGGATCAAGAAACAGGATCCAACAACACGCTGTATATAAGAAACACATATGACTCAAAAGGAAACTCACAGACTAAAAGTCAAAGTATGGAAAACAATATTCCATGCAACAGGAACCCAGAAAAAAGCAGGGGTAGCTATTCGGTTTGTAGACAGTGTAAACTTCAAACCAAAAATGATCAAAAGAGATAAAGAAGGTCACTACATACTTATTAGAGGAAAAACTCAAGAGGAAGAGCTAAAAATCATAAATATATATGCACCAAATACAGGAGCACCCAACTATCTAAGACAAATAGTAATAGACATGAAAAACCAAATATGCAATAACACAATAATAACAGGGAACCTTAATACCGCATTGTCACAGAGAGATAGATCAACTAGACAAAAATTCAGCAAAGAAATAACAGAACTGAATTAAACCTGTGAACAAATGGACTTAGTAGACGTTTATAGAGTGCTCCACTCAACAACATCAGAGTACACATTTTTCTCAGCTGAACATGGGACATTCTCTAAAATAGAAAACACATTAGCCCATAGAATATGCTTAAATAAATGCAAAGGGAATGAAATTATCCCATGCATATTATCTGATTATAGTGCACTGAAACTGGAATTTAATGGCAAAAGAAACTGCGAAACCTACATAAACACATGGAAATTAAATAACAACCTCTTGAAAGACCAATGGGTTACAGATGAAATTAAAGAAGAAATTAAGCAATACCTACAATTCAATGAAAATGCAGACACAACATACCGAAACTTGTGGGATGCAATGAAAGTAGTCCTAAGAGGGAAATATATAGCAATAAATTGTCACATCAAGAAAACAGAACAAGCACAAATAAACAGCCTAATGCTACATGTCAAGCTTCTAGAAAAAGAAGAGCAAGTCAAACCCAAAGATCATAGAAGAGAGGAAATTACAAAGATCAGATCAAAAATTAACACAATTGAGACTAAGAAAACAATACAAAGAATTAATGAATCAAAGAGCTGGTTCTTTGAGAGAATAAACAAAATTGATAAACCTTTAACCAACCTTATCAAAAAGAAAGAACAAACTCAAATTCATGCAATAAGGAATGAAAAGGGAGAAATTACTACAGATCCCATGGGAATTCAGAAGCTCATGAATACCTACTTTGAAAATATTTACTCATATAGGGAAAACAGAGGATATGGACAAATTCCTAGAAATGTATGAATTACCAGAGCTAAATCAAGACGATACAACAATTTTGAATAACCCAATACCAGCTACTGAAATTGAAAATATGATTAAAAACTTACCAACAAAGAAAAGTCCAGGTCTTGATGGATTCACAGCTGAATTCTACAAGAAATTTAGTGAAGATTTAATGCCAATACATCTCAAACTCTTCAGTGAAATTGAAAGGGAAGCAATTCTCCCTAACTCCTTCCTGCAGGAGAATATTACTCTGATACCAAAACCAGAGAAAGACCCAACCAAACAGGAGAACTATAGGCCAATCTCCCTAATGAACATCAATGCAAAGATTCTTAATAAAATACTGGCAAATAGAATGCAGCAAATCATCAAGAAGATTATACACCGTGGCCAAGTGGGATTTATCCCAGGAATGCAGGGATAACATATGCAAATCAATAAATGTAATACACCAACAAAGCCAAAGACAAAAATCACATGATCATTTCAATAGATGCAGAAAAAGCCTTTGATAAAGTCCAACACTTGTTCATGATAAAAACCTTACAGAAATTTGGAATAGATGGTATCTACCTCAATCTGATAAAAGTCATCTATGACAAACCAACAGCCAATATTATACTAAATGGACAAAAACTGAGAGCTTTCACTCTCAAATCAGGAACAAGACAAGGATGTCCACTATCACCATTCCTATTCAATATAGTTCTGGAAACATTAGCCAGAGCAATCAGACAAGAGAGAGAAATAAAAGGAATAAGGATAGAAATGAAGAAGTTTAAATTATCACTATTTGCAGTTGACATGATGCTCTACATTTTTCCAACACTGAGATTCCATCTCACTCCAGAAAGAATGACTGCCATCAAGAAATCAACTAATAACAAATGTTGGCAGGGCTGTGGGGAAAAAGGAACACTTCTCCACTGTTGGTGGGAGTGTGGACTGGTGCGGCCACCATGGAAATTAATGTGGAGATTCCTCAAAAAACTAGGATTGGATGTCCCATTCAATCCAACTAGTCCCCTTCTGGGTATTTTCCCAGAATAAATGAAAGTGTTATGTCACAGCAATATATGTGCACCCATGTTTATAGCAGTGCAATTTGTGATAGCTAAATCTTGGAAACAACCAAAATGCCCATCAACTGCAGAATGGACGAAAAAGATGTGGTATTTTTATACAATGGAATATTACTCAGCTATAAAAAAGGATGATTTTGAGGTTTTTATAGGTAAATGGAGTCAATTTGAGACTACCCTTACAAATGAAATAAATCAGACTCATGTTTGTAAACATCGTATTGTCTCCCTAGTGTAAAAAGTAAATAATAAAAAACTGAAAAAGTAATAAGATCCAAGATGTACAATAGATACTATAATAATGAAAGGAAGTGATTCAAAATTGAACAACTGGGATAGGAGAAAGGAGAAATGAACGAAAGGAAAAGATTATATGTATGTAGGTATATACATATCACTGTATGTATGTATAAGTGTGTAAGACAGATATCTATACTACTAATTTGTTAGTTCATCAAAAAGAAGTTTGTATTGTCATTATTTAATTGATCATTTTTTATGCCTAGATTTTGAACTTGAACTACTTCTAAGATAACAATATACACTATGTTAACTAGCGTTGATTTCTTACTGTTTTTTTGAAATCCTGCATTATTTCTACTCCTTTATATGTTTTGCTTTTTAAAATTAAAAACAAATGCTAAATCACATGATAGGTATTTCTAACTATTAAAGAAAATGCCAAACTTTTCTCTGAAGTGGTGGTTTTATCTGCTGATGAACAATATATAATAATTTCAGTTACTTCACTTTTTACCAACAGTCGACATGACCAGTCTCCATAATTTTGGTTGTGCCCATGAGTGTACATGGCTAGGTTGTTTTGGTTTTTGTTTCACATAGCAAAACCCCTTTCAAATGTCCTCATTCATATCTTTCTTCCAAGGCAGGTTTACTTACCCTGCACTATAATCACAAGGAACTTGCTTATCACAGCTGTGCCTGCTCCCACAGGCGCTGTCAACCTGGGGTAGAGGCTGCTCCCATTCTGCCCTTTCTCCCTTTTGAGGAAGGGGTTTTGTTTTAGCAACAATGGGTTTAAAAAGCAGTGTGCACTTTCAAAAAATAAGTCTGCAAATGGTTTACCACTTACATAAATAAGAAAACAGTGATCACATTAGCTGAGCATTCATATCCAAAGGGACAAAACACAGTTACAGCCACTGTTACTGTTAATGGTAGTGCACGCAAACATGTTGTTCAGCCACTTGTCATGATGCTGCCCAGGTTTGCTTTTGTGGATTTTTGTCAGCTGTGATTCATCTGACTGTGCTTCTTTTTCTAGGTGCCTCTCACAAAAAGCTGTATGTGTGTGTGTGTGTCTTGGGGAGTAGAATGGGGACTCGGCCTCCTTGTTTGATACTGTTTGCTTTCATATGTATGATTGTTTTCACTGGGTGTCACCGTGTGGAACATTTTCAGAGTTACTAGTCCCAATGTGAAGACTATTTTATTAAAAACTAGGTAACCTAAACTCTCATTCCACTCACCTCTGCATATGTAAATTGAAAAGCATCACAAAGCCAGAAAGCTAGCTGGAATCCCCCTTTTACCTGGTACCTTTGCAAAGCAGGGCCACAAAACAGGACCCTAGCAGGGACCAGGAGGGGGCGTCAGAGGCCGCGCCATGTTAAACACTGTCCAGGAAACCACTATATTTAATGACCCAATGTGGTTCCTCTCAGCAAATGGCTCTTGTGAGCCCAGAGCATGTATATTCTCTGTTGTTGGACGATTTGCCCATTTGGGATAGAGACTTGTGGACACCTCCGACTATAATAGTGGGTTCACTTCTCTCTGCCCCTGGGCCTGCCCGTTTTTGCTTCACATGGTTTGGCTGTCAGTAGACACATACACATCAAGTACTGTTTTGTCTTTGTTGGACAACTGGCCCTTTTAGCATCATGGAATGCCCCTATTTATCCCTGGTCATTTTCCTTGGTCTGAAGTCTATTGTGGTTGAAATTAATATAGCAAGTACCCAAGAGAAGCAAAATAGTTCTACTTGCTGTTATTTTTTATATAGAAATAATATTCCCATGGATCATCTGATGAAACCTGTTTTCAGATTCCTTAAGTACATTCTAGCTGTGCTGTTCTACTCAGCAGGTTCTGCTTACCAGAGCTCAGGTTGCTCCCTTATCAGGGACCCTGCGGCCTCCAGGCCCTTGTGACTTCCTCCTCACCGGTTCTCAGAGCCCGTGAGGGATGATAGATTCTAACACCCCCATGGGCACACCCTCATCTTTTTCATAATGATCAGACAGCAGGATGTCAATTTTTGTCTCTGTATATGAAAGCACACTGAAAATCGAGGTCATTAATTGCCATATTGGAGCCAAGCCTCCAGCTAGAGCATGGCAAAGGTGAGGTTAACAGAACCATATGCTTTAGAGGTATAGTTTGGTCTTCCATTTCTTTTAAATTTCAAAGAGCTGTCCACAGAGGCATTAAATTACTTTAGCAACTAAATTACTAGGTAGTTTAGACTATATCACTTTGGGAGGTTATGCAATTAATAGTGCCTGGGATTTTTTATAAGAGTAATTTAAATAATACGGGCAAACTATAACAAATTTGCAGGAGGTAGGCAGGGAGTAAGAGACAAGGACCACGAAACTTTTTAGGCATTGACAAGTCCTTAGCTTACTTGGCATACTTCCACAATTAAAATTTGAAATTTTATCACATCTCTTCACCTGAAAGGCTACTTTCTCATGCCCAGGTAGGCAAACACTTAATATCAACTTTTGTGGAAACTTGATTTTCTATTTTCCTGGTTCTTTTAGAAGTGAAGGAACAATCAGGCAACCAATGCAAAGTATAGAGAGCTGAATTGTCAGGAAAAGACTGGAAGAAATTACTCAAAATTTACTTCAACTAACACGTCACCATTGAGTCTAAGCAAGGACACTTCTGGGACAGTTAAAAATAGCAAGAAGAGGGCTGTAATCTAAGTTGTTTACCTAATAGAAATTAAGACGAGGGAAGGAAAGATGCAACCTCAGAACCTCCACAGTAGTTAAAACAGACTGTATTTCCTGCTAACAGCTTTCTAAACATGCTTTTGCACTAAATCAACCACTGTACTGTGCCTTCCATCTGCGACCACTTCCACAGTTGGGCTCTGGAGCTTGCTTGGTCTTCTAACCACGAAGTCCCGGCCAACAGGATCTTAAAGTATCAGCTGAATTCAATGTGTGTGGATTACGGTGGCAATTTGGGGTGTGTGTGTGTGTGTGTGTGTGTGTGTGTGTGGGAGGGGGGAGTACAGCCCAACGCAGGCAGTGTTCAGGTGCACCCCAAGACTCTTTTATCCGAACACCCTTGGAAGCCGAGTGCCATTCAGGGCAGGAATTAAGTGGTAGGTACACTCCACATGCTTTATGCCATTTATGTAGCAACGCCATGATGTCTCGAGAGAGATCAGCACACTTGTTTTACAAATGAGTAAAAAGACTCTTGACAGGTGTGTGGCACAAGCCTGTAATCCCAGCACTCCCATAGACTTGAGTCTGGGCAATTTTAGCGACTTAGCCAGCCCTCGTCTCAAAAGAAAAATACAAATTTTAGAAAGGGCCAGGAAGGTAGCTCAGTGCGAAGGGCTGGGCGCAACTCCAAGTAGCATATTGGGATATGGGGGCGGGGAATTCAGACAGGTGTATTAACTTCACCTGCAGTCAAACCTCTAGGATTGGAAGCCATGTACCCCTTTCCTGTAGTAGGACCTAGGATCGAGGCACGCTGTCCCAGATGCCAGCTGTAAACACACAAAGAACACAGAATTCCGTGCGTGCCTGGGTTGGGTGTGCAGAGCTCTAATCCGCGCGGGTGGCTGCAAGGAGCTTGGCGACTCCGAACTGGCCGCCGTCACCCGGAGGTCACGGCGCCCCACAACCCCGTCTCCGCGCCCGCATCTTACCCCGGGCGGCCGGCGGTGCCAGCAGCAGCAAGGTGGCCAGCAGCGCTCCTCCGCGGCCCGGCGGCCCCATGCTCCCGGCGAGCAGCAACCTGCGCGACCTCGGAGGAGACCGCGCAACGCGGGCAGCCAGCGCGGAGCAGGGACGGTGACCGCGGCGGCCGGGTTCCGGGCAAAGGGCTTCGACCACAACTTCCGCTTGCCGGGCACCGCCTAGCTGGGGCCGCCTCCGCGCGGATAGTACCCGGCTCAGCTCAGGCGCTGCACCTGGAGAGCGCAGGTGCGCTCGGTCGGCCTAGGACCCAGCTCCCCCGGGCATTGCTTGCGTGAGGACCTGCTGTTCCAGGCAGAGGCCGGGGATTGTCGCCGCTGGGTTTGCATGGTCCCCTAAGACCTTTCTCCTTTGCAAGAACGCGCGTGGGAGGGTCGGCTGCAGACACGCCTGCCTGCCTGCCCTTTAAGGGACAAAGCCAGGTGAGGTCAGGCGTACAGAGAATGCAAAGATCTAATTTCCTTATGGCAAACTCGGGTACACCATGCCGGTGAAAGATTTTGTTTCTTTGTTTTGTTTTGTTTTCTCCCCAGATTTATTCCAAGTTTATTTTGTGAGTGGAAATTGGGACTTTCCATAAAAGAGTGAATGGAGTTACCATTTGAGAGGTGAAAAACACAGATAAAAATTTAATTCGTTGAGCTTTAAATGGGCGCTTATGAAATGTGACACACACTAAAAATTCACTTGTTAGACCACCCACAGACGCCCCTCAACTTAGAATGGATTTATATTTACAGTGAGTTTATGTTTAATAAACCCATTGTGAGCTGGAAATATTACAAATAGAATATGCATTTAATACATCTAACCTACCAAAGCTCATAATTTAGCAACACAGTTAGGTACACTGTCAGCTACTGGTTATTTCTCTTTGTCATCTTGGCTCCGGGGAAACGTGGCTTGTTGCTTGGGAAGAGATCAAAATGCAAAACGTGAAGTGTGATTTCTACTAAGTGTATTATCACTTTTGCATGATCATAAACTCAGGAAAGTGTAGGTTGAAGACAGACTATATTTTGAGTTGCGTTGTCAGATATCAAAATAAGGTTTAATATGTCATTCATGTTATTTTTACCATGTAGTTATTCTGCTTACATATTTCTACGTCACTATCAACCCCAGCCACACAATGGTGCTTTGTGTGCCCATCTACAGTACAGAAGGGGTTTCCCCTCATGTTAACTGTTGTTTTATTTATCACATCCTAGTTGCTGGCTATGTGACATGGTTATTTGTTCAAATGTCACTGACTACCCATGTAAAAGTAACACCTAAGATCCTATAGAAAGGCAATGATGGTGAAACAGTTAATTTTGTGTAAGTCTTGAGTTCTTTGTCTCATGAAACTGAAGAATAAAATCATGGACAAAGGCAAGAGTTTAGTAGGGTATTTTTAATATATATTTTATTAGTACATGTTTGCAATTCATGCAGTTTACAGTCATCTTGGGGAATGGTTATAGGTACATATTACAGCTTTTTTATATATAGTACATTTCACCTTCGCTCTCTTTCCCCCTTCCTCCTCTGGTTCTCCTAGCACCTTTTCCATACTTGTTGATGCTATCTATCTTAGCTCATGTTATGGCGTATAGTGTTTACATTGATTGGAGTAATCGGGCCTCTGCATGTGGCACATTTTTATTTTCCTCATTTCTCCTTTCCTTCCTGCTTAACCCTCTCCTTGTTCCCTTGGACCCTTTCCCTACTGAGTGAGAACTGTCCACTCGTCCCTTTCTATCCATTCTTTATCATTTTCTTTGTAATTTTCCTCACTCAAATGAGAGTTACCCTAAGGTATGTAAGCCTCTGTGTCTGGTTTATTTCACTCAACGTTATATTTTCCAGATGCATCCATTTTCCTAAAAATGCCTCATATTTGTCCTACTTTGTAATCAAATAATATTTATAGATACCGCATTTTCTTTATCCAGTCATCTCTTGATGGATTTACAGGCTGCTTCCAGGATTTGGCTATTACAAATTTTGGTGCTATAAATATGTTTCTGCTTGTAGCACTGTAGTATGATGATTTTAGCTCTTTGGAGAACATGCCTAGAAAGGGCATAGCTGGGGCATACAGAATTTCTAGTTTTAGTTCCTTGATAAATTTCCATACTGATTTCCATAATGGTCATACTAGTTTACTTCCCCACTAACAGTGTAGAAGGATTCTTTTTTCACTGCAGCCTTGTCAGCATTTGTTATTCTTTCACTTCTTGATGATTGCCATTCTTTCTGGTGTAAGATGGAATCTTAGCATTGTTTTAATTTGCATTCCTCTAATGACCAGAGATGCCGAACATTTTTTCGTATGTTTTTGGCCATTTGCACTTCTTCCTCTGAGAAGTGTCTGTTCATTTCACTTGCCTATTTCTTGTTCGGGTCATTTACTTTAGTTGGTCTAAACTTTTCTTTTTTTTTTATATTTTTTTTTATTTAAGAGAAAAAAGACACATATAAGAAAGACAAAAAGCAAAAGAGACAAACGACAACAGCAAATCCACAATAGTAACATTATAGGTTTACAAAACAAGATGAAATGGATATTAATATACCCACTCTGACTTCATTTAATTAATGATTCTATAGTATATTTTTCATACTGATTTCCAATGTTTTTAAGCTGAATTTTTTAATGATAGCATATAGTTGAGCCATATTTTTGATTATCAAAAGTGAATTCTGTGCTTTTTAATTGAAATTCATAAATCATTAATATTTAGCATTTGATTGGTATAGTTGTTCATAATTTTACTCATATTGGAATTTATCTGTCCCTTTTATCTGTCCTCCTTTTTTCTGTTCCTGTTTCCTTTTATATTAATATAATATTTTTGGGGATTGTATTTTATCTCTGTTATTGTGTTAATAACAATTCTTCATTTTTTCTAATGATTTATAGTATATATATTTGGCTTATCACAATATAACTCACATATATTGTAAAAAATTAAAATTGTCTTCCTGTTGTCATTTGTACTATTGCTATCATAAAATTTATTTCTCTATTTGTTATAAGTAGGACATTTTTACAATTAATGTTTCTCTAATTAGACAAGTTTCCTTTAAAATGTTTTTTCATAAGTTAAAAACATTTGCTTCTTATATTTACTGTTGTCACCATTTTTCATTCCTTTTTATAGATTCATATTTTCATGTGGTATTATTTTTCTTCTATTGGAAGATTTTCCCTTAATATTTTTTTAATTTTATTTCAAAGATAGTGAAATGCAACAAAAGATAACAGAACAATCAAAACAAAGCAGTAGAACTGGCATAGAACTTCAGACAGAGATACTATGAAAACTATAGCTACTATATTGTATCTTGTTACTTTCAGAATAGTTGACCATTCCATCAGGCATAGCAAAAACAAACCAAAAACAAAACACAATAA
>RJWM01044567.1:0-13214 GCA_004363535.1 Dasyprocta punctata | reverse complement strand
CTATATCTTGTATGTGAGAATAACATCTAAAGGAATGTCTTGGTTACTTTTCTCTTATTGCTGAGGCAAAATACCCAACATCCAAAATTAAGGAAGGAGAGGTTTATTTAGCTTTCAGTTTGTGGAGGTTTCAGTTCATAATCTGTTGGCTCCAAGCAGGGTGGCATGGTATCAGGGCAACACCTCAAGGTAGCAGCCAGCAAAAGCATCCAGAGTCAAAACAAGAGGGAAGAACAAGCCTCTTCTGCTCTCTTCTATTGTAAGCAGTTCTCCCCACCCAGGGCAGGTGTAGCACTTACACCATTTCTGTGCCCTCCTCTTGAATAGGCTGAGGATATTTACAAAGTAAGGACCCTGGCTCCCTAGCATCTCTAAGTTAAACTTCTAAACTTCTCAAATTGACACAGTGTATCAACCATAACAACTCACCCTTTGTCAACTTGGAAACCAGGTACATTTCTTTAAACTGATTTGCAGATATAAGATATGCTTATTCTTAACATTTCACAGCTTGAACATTATAACAGATTTGACAAACCTTAAAAACCAGCACTAAGTCTATCAATATTAGATTAGATTAGAAATATAACATTTTGTCCCTGCCCCCAAGGACTGATGTACATCCCTTTATGCAAAATGCATTTAGTCCATGTGCAAGAGTTGCCAAAGTCCTAACAGTTTCCACATTGCTGAAAAGTTCAAATCCCAAGTTTCCTCCAACATGGAAGACAAACTCTTAACTGTGAACACCTGTATAAATGAAAACAAAGTTAAACACTTCTAATATACAATGACATAAGATAAACATTTTCATTCCAAAAGGTACAATGGGATACAAACCATTGGAACCAAAGTAAGTTCAAAATTTAGCAGGGCAAACATTAAGTCTTGGATTTGCATGTCCAGCATCTGAAGCAACCTGTGTAAATTGTGAGCTCCAAAGGTTTGTGTGAATCTACCCCTATGGCACTTTTGAGGGTTGTAGAACTCATGTCTTCTCCCTTGGGCTGACTTTGTTTCCTTCTTTCAGATTTTCTTAGATGACCCATGGTCCTGGCTTTTCCAAACTTCTGGGTTCTCCACTGCACCTTTGGCTTTACACTCATAGATTCACATTGCCCTTCCAGGGGCACACTGCCTGAACTCCCAGTCCTTCTGAAATCAGGTGGAAGGCTTTTTAAACTCAGAACCTTTGCATTCTATGTGCACCTAACACCAGTCCCATGCAGATGATGCTGAGGTCTGCTGCCAGCTGGAAGAGTAGCCAGGCTTTCCTCTCTCTTGGCTATAGGAGTTGAGTGCCTGGATTGTTGGGCACTCTGAATCCAATTCTGCAGAACAAATTTTTTATGCTGCCATCATTCTGGACCATGGTACTCTATGACTTTCACCTCAAAGTAATGTTTTTCGCTTTTGCAGTGTGAGGTTGCAAACGTTTGAGACTTGTTGTTTCTGTGATGGCTTCAGGCCAAGATTTTTATTCTCCTGTTCCTTTTCAAAAATCGAGATATCCTCAGCTCTGTCTTTGCAGTTCACAGCTTTATCGGAGCTTCCTTTCTGGTCAAACTCACAATGTTTTAAAACATTCTTCTGGGCTCTTTGCTCTTGATTTGAAACATAAATCTGGCTCAAACTTCCCACAATAACCATGCCACAATCACAACACTTGACTATCTTGAAATTTCTTCTGCCAGATTAATTAGCCCACCTCCCTTAATCTACATCTCAGACAAAGTCTCTGAACATGAGCAAAATACAGACAACTTTCTGCGAAGCCATAATATACATCATCTTGAGTTCAGCACACAATGTAGCCCTTCCTAGTGGAAACCTCCTGAGCCTGTTCTTTATTGGTTTTCTGGTCTTCTGAATCTCCAATAGAGAACAGCCTAAGGTGTTCCAGCTCCAGGCTTTCAGGCAACATCTCTGAATCTTTCCAAATTCTTCCCACAATCTTTTCCCAAAGGCTCTTGAACCACATGGTCAGGTATTGTTACAGAAACAACCCCACTCCTCCAGTACCAAATTCTGTCTTGGTTACTTTTCTTTCGTTGCTGAGACAAAATACCCAATATCCAAAATTAAGGAAGGAGAGGTTTGTTTAGTTTACAGTTTGTGGATGTTTCAGTCCATAATCAACTGACTCCAAGCAAGGTGGCATGACACTAGGGCAAGACTTCAAGGCAGCAGACAGCAAAAGAGGTCAGAGCCAAAAAAAGAGGGGAGAATAATCCTCTTCTCCTCCTTTATATTGTAAGAATGCCACCCCCCGGGTAGGGGTAGCACTCACCCAAGCTGTATGCCCTTCTCTTGTACAGGCTGAGGATATTTACAAGGTAAGGACCCTGGCTGCTTACTGAGTCTCTTTGTTATGCTTCCAAACTTCTCAAGTTGATACAATCTATCAACTATATCAAGGAACAAATGAAAAGTTGTTTAATATCTGTGAATAAAGGCATCATTATAAATGGTCAAAGGATTATGATATGCTTCCAATATTCATCCTTCTTGACCCTGTTATTGAGATACCTTCACTGTTACATGAAGTTTTGTCAAAATTATTACATTTTGGGCATCATTGCTTAGTCAGAGATAGGTAACTTCTACTTATCACATCACTAAGTGCTCACCCATTTATTTAGCTTTATACTGTGAAGGCTACATATCAACCACAGAAAAGCTGGTGAAAGAAAATTATAATAAAATAAGATACTTAGTAAATTCTCAGTATTTAAAGTGAATATTTAAACCTACAAAAAGAAATGAAAGAAGACCACACAGGGTCATGACAACATTCAAAGTATAGTACTAAAATAAGTTGATGAATTATTTTACATCAGAGAAACCCAAATAAGTACAGAGTGAAAATTTTAAATATTTCACAAACCTATATATCAAGCTGAATTAATAATTACAAAACTCGTATGAATAACTCAAATAATGGTGTCACCAAAACATAAATGTAGGGTCCTACTACATGACCATATTAAATAAATGCTAAACTATTGCAAACATAGGGTTTATTTACCAAAAATACTTAATATGTATCAGTTATCATTAGATGAAATATATTTTCCTGTCTAGATGACTAAGTAATACTTTCATAAAACAAAACTAGTGACAATGATACTATTCTATTAATTCTATCAAATTTGAAATAAAATTCTATAAATTTGAAATAGAAATTACACTCAAATTCAATGAATTTAAATAAAAACAACACGTTAACCTTGATTGCAAATGTAAAGCTGAACAATGATGAGAATGCTAAATGAAGCATCAAGATTTCTGCCAAATCTAGAAAGTGTTCACTAAGCAAATACAAGAGCAGAAATGCACAATCTTTTCAACTGATGTTAGCCTGTAGACAAATTTATATTAGACTACTTGTCAGCTAAATGAAGAAAGGCAATAAACAAGCTAATGAAAGTAAAAATGCAAATGACAAAAAGATTTATTTTTCTTGCACATAGTCAATTAATATGTGAATAGGTTAGGGTCCAGGCAGCGCCACACTCCAGGGTACACTCTGCCTAGGTCCCTGGGACTGGGAGACCTTGGCCCCCACCCCAGTAAAGTGGAGGTTCCACCCACATGCCCCAGGAGGCCGCTCTCACTTGCTGCGCACAGGATCCAGCTCTACCGGGTCCCACAACTCAGTGCAACCCACCAGAGGAACGCCCGGCCAGCTTCACAGGACACAGAGGTACTCAGACCAGCCTAGGCGAGGACCCCAGAGCTGCTCATCAGGGACTGACCAGCATTGATGCAGGGCCTTGGAGAGCTTGGGCTCCCCGCACCAGAGTGCAGAGTGCACACGAGCTCCATACTTCATTGGGGTGGCCTGTGCACCTCATCCGAGAGCTTGCAGGCCCCACCCAGCCAGGAGCAAGGCCCCAGCACTGTAGGCCTGGGACTTGCCCAGGCTTGCCTGGCACAGGAGAAGCCCTGAAATTCTTGTAGCCAGACTTAGGGTCCAGGTGGTGCCACACTCTGGGGTACACTCTGCCTAGTGCCCTGGGACTGGGAGGTCTTGGCTGACACCCCAGAAAGGTGCAGGCTCCACCCACACACCCTGGAGGCTGCCCTCACTTGCTGCACACAGGATCCACCTGTACCAGGTCTCCTGACTCAGAGTGACCCACCAGGGGACTGCCTGGGCAGCCTCACAGGACACAGAGCCACATAGGTTCTAGAAGAAAATGACAAAACAAAAGACCAAGAGGCACTCTCAGTCCCCCAGTCCACTGAGAACAAACCCAAGAGACACTGAAATGAAAGACAGTGGGAGTCACACAAATGGACTTTCTGAAATGATAGAAAATGCAGTAAAGAAACAACTCAATGAAGCTATAGAGAAATTCAAATCAGAAATATTGTCTCAGCTAAAAAATGAAATAAGAATCATTAAAGAAATGTGTTGTGTATCTAAACAAGAGTAAGATAAAAATAGAAGAACAAGAAAATGATCGAAACTTTGAATGAACAATATAAGACAAACAGAATGCAAGAAACAGAGGCAAAGGGAAATTCAGGAAATGAAAAATTCCATGGAAAGTTTGAAAAACCGCTTGAATGAAGCTGAAGATAGAATCTCAGATCTTGAAGACAGCATGGGAGATCATGGCCATGAAAGAAAAGATCTTTTAAAAATAGTAAGGAACCAGGAAACAACAATTCAACAGATGCAAGATGATGCCAAGAGAAATAACATAAGATTAATAAGCATAAATGAAAAAGCAGGGGTCAATACTAATGACCTACAAAGACTATTCACAGAAATAATAGCAGAAAACATTCCAAACATGGGAAGAGAATCCGAAATACAGGTAACTGAGGCATACAGAGCCCCAGTTAACCATAACCAAAATAAAATCTTCAGCCAGACATATAATAATAAGGGTATCAGAAATACAGCACAAGAACAAAATACTAAAAGGTGTCAGCGAAAAGAAACAGATCACCTATGAAGGAAAGTCTATCAGAATCATGGCAGAATTCTCAACACAAACCCTTAAGTTAACAAGAGCTTGGAGTGAAGTATTTCAAATCCTGAAAGAAAACAACTTTCAACCCAGATTGATGTACCCTGCAAAACTACCCTTAAAAGTTGATGGAGAAATAAGATACTTTCATGGCAAAGAACAACTGAAGAAATTTATGGCCACCAAGCCAACACTACAAAGAGTACTGAAAGACATTCTAGAAAGAGACAAAGATAGCCACAATCTTAAGAACAACAACCAAAGGAAACCACGAAGCAGGGAACATAATTACACAGAAAATGTAGAAAACCAACAACAGAAAGATATCATGACAGGGATGAGCCAGCACATATCAGTTTTATCAATCAATGTAAATGGTCTCAACTCACCAATAAAAAGAAACAGACTAGCAGAGTGGGTTAAGAAACAAAACCCAACAATATGCTGTGTACAAGAAACACATTTCACTCAAAAGGAAATTCACAGACTAAAAATCAAAGGCTGGAAAACAATCCTCCATGCAACAGGAACCCAGAAAAAAGTAGGGGTAGCTATTATGTTTGCAGACAATGCAAACTTCAGACCGAACATGATCAAAAGAGATAAAGAAGATTAGAGGAAAACTTCAAGAGGAAGAGTTTACAACAATAAATATATATGCATCAAATATGGGAGCATCCAACTATGTAAGACAATTCTTAATAGACATGAAAAACCAAATAAGCAATAATACACTTATAACAGAGGACCTTAACACCCCACTGACACAGAGAGACAGATCAACCAAAAAAAAAAAAATCAGGAAAGAAATACCAGAACTGAATCAAACTTGTGAACAAATGGACCTAGTAGATGTGTACCGTGTATTCCACCCATCAACATCAGAATACACATGGTTGTCAGCTGCACATGGGTCACTCTCTAGAATAGATCATATTCTGGTCCTCAAAACGTGCTTAAGTGAATGCAAACGAACTGAAATAATTTGATGCATTTTATCTGACCATAGCACAGTAAAATTGGAAATGAATGACAAAAAAGCCTACAATAACCACATAAACACATGGAAATTAAATAATACTCTCCTAAATAACCAATGGGTCACAGAAGAAGTTAAAGAAGAAATTAAACAATATCTACAATTGAATAACAAGGCAAATACAAATTACCGGAACCTGTGGGATAAAATGAAAGTAGTCCTCAGAGGAAATTTATAGCAGTAAACTCTCATATCAGAAAAACAGAAAGAACACACACAAACAACCTAATGCTGCACCTCAAACTTCTAGAAAAACAAGAGCAAGTCAAGTCCAAAGCCCAAAGAAGGGAGGAAATTATTAAGATTAGAGCAGAAATTAATGCAATTGAAACTAAGAAAACAATACAAAGAATTAATGAATCAAAGAGTTGGTTCTTTGAAAGAGTAAATAAAATTGATAAACCCCTAGCCAACCCTATCAAGAAGAGGAAAGAAAAAACTCAGATTCATGTAATAAGAAATGAAAAGGGTGAAATCACTACAGACCCGGTGGAAATAAAGAAGATCATCAACACCTACTTCGAAAAACTTTACTCACATAGATTCAGTAACACACAAGAAATGGAAAGATTCCTAGAAACCTATGAATTACCAAAACTGAGTCAAGAAGATGTAAAGCTGCTGAATAACCCAATTTCAGCTAATGAAATTGAAAATGCAATTAGGACCCTACCAACAAAGAAAAGCCCAGGCCCTGATGGATTCACTGCTGAATTCTATAAGAAATTTAGGGAAGACTTAATGCCAACACTCCTTAAACTCTTCAATGAAATTGAAATGGAAGCAAGTCTCCCTAACTCATTCCCGGAAACAAGTATTACCCTAATACCAAAACCAGAGAAAGACCCAACCAAAAAAGAAAATTACAGGCGAATCTCCCTAATGAACATAGATGCAAAAATCCTCAATAAAATACTGGCAAATAGAAAACAGCAAGTTATCTGAAAGATTATACACCACGATCAAGTGGGATTCATCCCAGGAATGCAGGGATGGTTCAACATACAGAAATCAATACATGTAATACACCATATCAAGAGGGCCAAGAACAAGAACCACATGATCATCTCAATAGATGCAGAAAAAGCTTTCGTCAAAATCCAGCACCCATTCATGATAAAAACCCTGCAGAAAATCGGAATAGATGGTCTCTACCTCAACCAGATAAAAGTCATATACCATAAACTTTCAACCTAAAATCAGGGACAAGACAAGGATGTCCATTATCACCACTCCTATTCAATATAGTTCTGGAAATACTAGCCAGAGCAATTAGACAAGAGAAAGAAATAAAGGAAATAAGGATAGGAAAGGAAGAAGTGAAATTATCACTATCTGCAGACGATATGATATTCTAAATAGAAGACCCCCGAAAATCCATTAGAAGACTTCTAGAAGTAATAACCAAATTCAGTAATGTAGTTGGATAGAAGGTGAACACTCAAAAATCAATAGCATTCCTGTACACAAACAACAAAGTCACTGAGAGAGAAATAAACGAAACCACCCTTCACTATAACATCCAAAAAAATGAAATACTTAGGAATCAGTCTAACAAAGGAAGTAAAAGATGTATACAGTGAAAACTACATTACACTCTTTAGAAGAAGAAATTCGAAGAAGATTTCAGAAAATGGAAAGATGTTCCCTGTTCACGGATAGGAAGAACAAACATCGTGAAAATGGCCATTCTCCCAAAATTATTATACAGATTTAATGCAATCCCAATAAAAATACCACTTGCCTACCTCACAGAGCTAGAGAAAGCATTCCTGAAATTCATCTGGAACCAGAAAAGACCTAGAATAGCAAAGGCAATTCTGGGCAACAAAGGGAAGGCAGGAGGCATCACAATCCCCAACTTGAAATTATACTACAAAGCTACTGTGATAAAATCAGCATGGTACTGGAATCAAAACAGACCTGAAGATCAATGGAGTAGATCAGAAGATACAGCCACAATTCCAAACACACTTAGCCACCTCATCTTTGACAAAGGGGTCAAACATGTACATTGGAAGAATGATAGCCTCTTTAACAAATGGTGCTGGAAAAACTGGCTTTCTATATGCCATAAACTAAAACTAGATCCATGTCTATCACATGCACTAAAATAAAGTCAAAATGGATCAAAGATCTGAATATTAAAACAGAGACACTAAACTTACTAGAAGACGGAGCAGGTAAAAATCTTGATTATATAGGAGTAGATAGAGAATTCATGAACAAATATCAAATTGCACCAGAAACACTTTCCAGAATCAACTGGGATCTCATCTTACTAAAAAGTTTTTGCATGTCCAAGGAAATCTACAACAGAGTAAAAGAAAACCCACGACTTGGGAAAATATCTTAGCCAATTGTCCACCAGACAAAGGACTTTGATCTAAAACATATAAAGAATTAAAAGAAATCAGACCCCTAAAATTCAAGGACCCAATCCAAAATGGGCATCTCAGATGAATACACACTTCTCAGAGAAAGAAATACAAATGGCAAATAAATACATGAAAAAATGTTCAACATCATTCATCATTCAGGAAATGCAAATTAAAACAACACTGAGATTCCACCTCACTCCAGAAAGAATGGCCAAACTTAAAAAATCAAGCAACAACAAATGCTGTAGGGGCTGTGGGGAAAAAGGAGCTCTTCTCCACTGTTGGTGGGAGTGTAGACTGGTGCAACCACTGTGGAAGTCAGTGTGGAGATTCCTCAAGAAGCTAGGATTAGAGATTCCATTGAACCCAGCTATCCCTCTTCTGGGCATTTTCCCAGAAGATTTGAAAACATCATACCACAGTGGTATCTGTGAACCCATGTTTATAGCAACCCAATTTGTAATAGCCAGATCTTGGAAACAGCCCAAGTGCCTATCGATCAAGGAATCAATAAAAAAGATATGGTATTTTTATACAATGGAGTACTACTCAGCTATTAAGAAAGATTGCATTGAGACTTTTGTAAGTAAATGGTCACAACTTGAGACCATACTCATAAGTAAGATAAATCAAACCCACATGTGTAAATACCTTATTGTCTCCCTAGTATAAGAAACTGAAAAATTATATATGATCCAAAATCTATAATAAGTCCTATGTAAGGGCAAAAACAGCTCGAAGAGCAAATGTAATTGGGAAGGGAAAAGGGGGAAAGAGGGAAGGGAAAATGAAAAGATATAAATCTTTATATATGTATATGTAAGATAACTAAAAGGAACACACTGCTGAATGTATTCGTTATTAAGAAAGAACAATTAATACTCATATGATTAGTTCAATTTTACATGTCTATGTCTGTTAATGTAAGCAACCATTTTGAAGATAACAATACACAATATTGCAATCATTGTCAAGTTTCTATCATCCTGTTTTGTAAACCTGCAATGTTACTGTTGTGCATTTACTCTAGTCATTTGTTTGTCTCTTTTGCTTGTTGTCTTTGTTATATGTGTCTTTTTTTCCACTTAAATAATATGTGAATAGTCCAATACCCTCTACAAATAAATGGCCAGTAAGGAAATATACTAAATAAATGGCAAAATTTCCAATTTTGATATTAAACTATAACTCTTCATACATAATGACTGTTTAAAATAGTATTAATATTTAGCAGTAACAACAAAAACTAGATAGTTCCAAGAAGTCTCACACACCATATTTTATTGGAACATTTATTGGTTTGCATTGAAAGTCCTTAAAAGCCAGTGTAAATATAAATATTTTTTTCTTGCTGGATAGAATAAAATTCCTGTGGTTATGATTGTATCCCAAACTTTGTGCCCAAAACAATTCCAATCAAAATTACAATGGACTTCAGAAAAGTCCACAACATTTCTAAATATTTTAAATAAATATTGTACTTTTAAATATTAAATTGAATGAGGAGGAAAGCCTTTGTAAAAGACCTAAGTATGAGAGGCATGCTTGATAAATACTATAAGCTTAGCATCCAGAGTTTGAATCAAGGGGATTTAAATCTCAGTGAGCACTCAGAGATAGATTTTTCATATTGAAAATGAAAGAATAAGAATTCATATTTTAAGCACCTTAAAATCTTTTCAAACAGTAAATTTATCACTGGTAACAGTGGTAGTGATGGGGAGTGTGCAGTGCCTGTGTCAGTGAGTTGGAAGCAATGGAACTAGAGTATGTGTATGTACTAGTGATCAGCACCCAGGTGTAGGGTGATTAGCTTTCTTGGGATTTCCCACAAAAAAGTAGAAATGTTTTCAAAGAAAGTATTTGGCAAATCTACAGATTGCTTCCTTTAAGACTTTCTTCATGGATCCAAAACTTTGTTGAAATATATCCTCAGTGATGATCAACAATTCAGGTCATTGCCACATGACTAAAATGCATCTATCAATTCAGTACAGTCTCCATAAAATTCAAACTTTTGCTAACAGAAATCCAAACCAAATGAACCCAAATTATGCTTACATCAGAAAATGCAAAAAATCTAAAACACTATGAAAGGGAATATGTCTTCATTTGCATGATAGCAAATGAGAGTTCAGTTTCTCCCAAACACCTGCTATAAAAGAGACCATCCTATCACAAGGACATAGGATATGTGCATAGAAGCTGTTTTGAGCCATTATACAAAGTGATCTTTCTTTTGTTAATTTTTGTGCCATCTCTATTCTTATACACTTCACATAAGAGTTTTAATAGGTTGCTATATGAACATGATCCTTACTTTGCAGGAATACTGACTTCCTCTATTCTTTAAGTCATTAATTTGTCCTGATTCGAGAGAACAAGAAGCTGAAACAAGATTTTCTGTTGGATAGAGCACAGACAAGAATTTTGGCTGAAAGAACTGAAAATTTCAAATGCACTCAATTCTAGGGATATTGTTTGACTCCCAGTTGAAATTAAACTGATATAGGCTACCGCATTTTATGCTTTCTACTACTTGTTTCAGTGTGTATGTGTTTTGTAATTTCTAAAGATATCTAGGAATTATTTTATCTAAGCTCATTATTATGAGAATTATGTTGTATGTATGTTGGAACATAAGATTGATTGATAATAACACACTTTCAATATTTTTGTGCAAACCAGCACTTACAAGCCTAAGGAAGGAAGACTGTCTCAAATTCAAGATCAGCCTGGACCACATAGTGAGGTCAAGGCCAGCCTAAACTACATAGTGAAAGCCATACAGCTAGTTTCTGTTTGTTCATCAAAAAGAATGTGCTAATATTGTTTAAACAAGAACTCATGCCTATATTCTGTACTTTAAATAACTACTATGAAGACAAGAATATGCAATGTATTAACTATTGTAACTGTCTCAGTAATGTGTTTTGAAGCTGTTTCATTGTTTATATTTTTTCTCTTTAAAATAAAAAGTGTTCAACTAATGTAGTTTTGCAAAATATAGAAAGAAACATTTCTGAGCTATGAATCCATGTGTCTTTCACCATATTCTATACTATATAGTTTATTCATTACATAAACTGTCAGTTTATCTCAATAAATCCTTGCTATTTTCCTTGCTATTGTAATTTATATCAAAATTTTGTACCCTATTGTGCATCAGTTTCATTATTTGAACTGCCAGGGTTTTGTACTGTAAGAACTTCAAATTCTAACTCACCTTTGAATTCTTTTTTTTCAAGATAGACACAGTGTATCATGAATTCTCATTTCCTGTTTAAGAGTACAAATACTAAAGTTTTTATGAAAAACATGCAGACAATAAAACCAAGGCTGAGAAACATTATAATAGATCATTTCTTTCATAGACATGAGGAAGAAATGACTATGATCATTAAATGACTTCAGTGTTGTTATAAGTTTTCATTTAGAAAAAAAGACACTTTTTTCTATGTCTTGAGTAAACAGAAATCATTTTTAGGTTGAGAGTTGCCTATAAGTACTTCAACTTTCTTGCCAGTCCCCCTGGGTCTATATTTGCCAATCACCCCCTTCATCTTGGCATGCTTAATATATCCTCCATAATTAATATGAGAATATAATACTGTATTCCCCACCAAAAAAGTACTTTTTAAATATTGTGTGAAATTATTGTATACAATTCAATGACCCTCTCTATACAAAATAAAAAGCATCTGTGAATTTCATACAATTATAGCAAATTCTCATTCATTTGAAATTGTTAAATAAAATGAAATTACAGAAAATGTTTTGTCACAATCACTGATCATAAATTTATTTTGAAAAACATATAGTTTTGTTCAATAATCAAGTTTCACATAACTATTAAATTGGAATATTATGAAATCTTGACATTATTTTCTAACCATTTAATAGGCCATTTCCATGTTCAATTTATCTATATTAGTCATTCGCTTCCCTAGTAAAACACAATATCAGTAAAACAGAGATAATCTGTGTCATTTTCAGTTGCCAGAACCCAAAATCCAGTCCATAGAGCCAGTGGTTGAAGTTACATTTTTGAAGAAATTAATGGTACATGAAATATATTAGGACTGATAAACTAGTAAAATTACCCATCTTAACATCTGCAGGTTGCATGAGTTTCTTGGTTCTTGTTTCATGTTTCATTTAGAGGCTTATAAAAATAGAAGCATTATTAAGAGTAAAAAGACTGACTGTTCCTCAGTTCTAGGAAAAATAGCTCCAAAGTGATCTTGATGCAGCCAAATCAAGAACATGGAGACAAAGTGGAACAGCTAAACTAAATGGCACTTATCACAATAAGGTAGTTTTTAAAAAGCAGAATATTGAGCCATGTGTGGTGGCACACCCTTGTAATCCCAGCTATAGAGAGGGTGAGGCAGGAGGACTACTAGGAGTTCGAGGACAGTTTGGACTACGAAGTGAGTTCAAGGCCAGGTTGAACTGCATAGTGAGATGCTGTGTCAAAAGACAAAAATAGATAAATGAATAAATAGCAGAATATTTTTATAAATTCACTTCCTATTATGAATGATATATATTTTTTTATTTAAACGAAGAAAAAAAGACATATATAACAAAGACAACAAGCAAAAGAGACAAACAAACAAGTAGAGTAAATGCACAACAGTAACATTACTGGTTTACAAAACCGGATGATAGAAACTTGACAATGATTGCAATATTGCGTATCATTATCTTTAAAATGGTTACTTACATTAACAGATACAGACATGCAAAATTGATCTAATCATATGAGTATTAACTGTTCTTTCTCAATAACGAATACATTCAGCA
>RJWM01044566.1:0-13102 GCA_004363535.1 Dasyprocta punctata | reverse complement strand
AGGAAAAAAAAGATTTTGGCTGACTAAATACCATACAAATAAATGATAGCAAAAGTGATATTCTTTTAAATAATACATTACTTTTGTCTTATAAAAAGACATGGTGACTTTAATAATCATGGTCTCATGGTATCATGCTACCCCCCTTCAGAGTCCATAATGATGCCTTACTCTTCCAAAGAGATTTTTACAAATTGTATCCACATTGAGACAAGGACTATTCCTAGCCCTATTTCATAGATGAAACAAATAGGACAGGATAAGGAAGTTGTTCAGTTTTACTTAGTAGGCTGAAATTCTAGCTTTACATTGAAATAAATAACAAAGGTAATAATTCTATAAAATGAAGATAATCTCTGGAATTCTTGATTATTTTCTCTAAACAAGATCATGACTTGGGAAGTTACTGTGAGAATGAAAAGGAGACTGGCTCACTAACTGACACAAAATGGGCATGAAGTAGGCAACTGACACGGGGATATTATAATTTGCTTGATATGGAGTATAAACAGGGAGGAGAGTAAAAATTACTCACAAATTTTTGACCATATCACTTGAAGAAAGCATTGTGATATGTTGAGGCAATTTCATGTGTAGAAGCCACACCTAACTGAGCCAGCATTTGCTTGAGGATTACACTTCATATCAAGTAAGTTGGTTTGATTTTCCTATACAATCCATTTGTTTTCACATGGACAGCCTGGTCCAACCCATCTTCCCTTTCAGCTGTCATAGTGACATCCTGACTCATGTCCCTGATTCTGCTTCACTCTTCTTCAGTCTGTTCTTCATGCAGAGGTCCAGGTGATCCTTGTGACCACTGAGTCAGATCATGTCATTCTGCCTTGAGGTGTTGACACATCAATGAAGTCACAGCCCTCATGATGGTCTTTAAAGCCCTGGGAGACCTTGCATCAACCGGTCCTGACTCATTCTATTACACCTGCTACCCCTTAGTCACTGATTCTGGCTCCCCTGCCTCTCAGGGACCCTCCATTGCTGGCATTTGTATCTGGAGTCATCTTGAAAGTACCTTCTTTCTTCTCTTGCCTTACCCTTTTCCTTTCTTGTTATTACTACATTGTCTCAATGAAGCCTTCTCTGACAACCTCTCACAAAATGATCCCTATCCTCAGACTCTGTATCTTGTTTCCTTCTTTATTTTCTCATACATTTATTACATTCTGCCATGCTATATAGTTCCTTTTGTAAAAAACTGCTGTTCTCTGTCTCTTTCTACTGGGACATGAAAGTAGGCTTTATCCATATTGTTTACTGCTATAGCTCTACAAGATACATGTACCATTAAATAACAAGAATTTGGAATTACTAAACAGTCTTTGAAACTATATATCACAGTTCAGTAGCACTCATGTGCATTAATACACACACACACACACACACACACAAACACACCTAACCAATGACCAAATTGACATAATTCATTCGATATCTTTTTTGGGGGGAATTAAACTCAGGACCCAGTGCTTACAGACATCCTGTGCACCACCTTGGTTTATTTTGTTTGATCAGCATGCTCAAAGTAGCTAATTCTGGGTGAGATTAGAGTCGAAAGATTCATTAGAATGTTTCATTTCACATTTTGTTTCCACTTGTCAAATAGAAATACATCTCAAATACAGTAAAATAGAACAGTTCATGATGAAATAATACATATGATAAAATATGTATGTGTGATTCTTTAAACATTTTTAGTAATTTTAACATAAAAAGACAAAAGAATTTTCAAAATATAGAGCAAAGTCATGAGTCTCCTACAACTATAAAATGAACACACGACAAAAATTTTACTTAGCTCATTAATTAGTGACAGCAGAGTGAAATACTGTGATGTGTCCAACCAAGATCTCAGTGCACCACATTTATGTTGTTCAGTTGAGGATTTGTAATGAATTCACAAATAAATTCAAATGCTTTATATGCAGTGCTCAGGAAAATCAATAGAACTTCCACCAGACAATATTTGTAGTTCTGTGAGCAATGATTATTTACAGTATTATCTCCTTTCTACAATATAAAAGATTTGTGAAATAGCTTCTGGACAGTGAAAGGTACAGGCTTTGTAGACTCAAAGATTTCTGTAAGCCTACTGACAGTGCCCTAGAGTAAACACAGACTGGAAAACAGTGATCTACAAATATGGTGAATGTTTACATTTACAAAAAAAATACACATTGAAAGATCCATTGCCATTGATCCCTCTCAAAGTACACCCAACCTCCTGCTTAGAACACACTTATCCCATTGTTCCAGGCACTTTGAGTTTTTTCTTTCTTTTTTTTAATAAGGTTGGCTAGAGATTTATCAATTTTGTTTATTCTCTCAAAGAACCAGCTCTTTGATTCATTAATTATTTGTTTTCTTAGTCTCAATTGCATTAATTTCTGCTCTGATGTTTATAATTTTCTCTTCTATGAGCTTTGGGTTTGACTTGGTCTTCTTTTTCTAGAAGCTTGAGGTATAGCATTAGGTTGTTTATTTGTGTTCATTCTGTTTTCTTGATGTGACAATTTATTGCTATATAGTTTCCTCTTAGGATCACTTTTGTTGCATCCCACAAGTTTTGCTATGTTGTATCTGCATTTTCGTTGAATTTTAGGTATTGTTCAATTCCTATTTTAATTTCATCTGTAACCCATTGGTTGTTCAAGAGGTTGTTATTTAATTTCCATGTGTTTGTGTAGGTTTTGCAATTTCTTTTACCGTTAATTTCCAATTTCAATGCACTATGATCAGATAATATGCATGGGATAATTTCAATCCCTTCGCATTTACTTAAGCATGTTCTATGGGCTAATATATGGTCTGTTTTAGAGAATATCCCATGTGCAGCTGAGACAAATGTGTATTCTATTGTTAGTGGATGGAACACACTAAACATCTACTAAGTCCATTTGTACACAGGTTTGATTCAGTTCTGTTATTTCTTTCCCAACTTTTTCTCTAGTTGATCTATCACTATGTAAAAATGGGGTATTAACTATCCTGGGTATTACTGTGTTACTGTGTATTTGGTTTTTCATGTCCATTAGTATTTGCCTTATATAGTTGGGTGCTCCTGTATTTGGTGCATATATAATTATGATTGTTAGCTCTTACTCTTGAATTTTCCCCCTAGCAAGTAAGTAGTGACCTCATTTATCTCTTTTGATCAATTTTGGTTTGAAGTTTACACTACCTGCAAACAGAATAGCTATGCAGACTTTTTTCTGGGTTCCTGTCACGTGGAATATTGTTTTCCATCCTTTGATTTTCAGTCTATAAGTTTACTTTTCAGTCAGATGTGTTTCTTGTATGCAACACATAGTTGGATCCTGTTTTATGACTTATTCTGTTATCCTATTTCTTTTAATTGGTGAATTGAGGCCATTTACATTGATGGATATAACCGATATGCACTGGCTCAACTTTGTCATGTTATTTTCCTGTTGTTGGTTTCTTGCTTTTCCCCTTCAATTAATTGCTTACCCTGCATGGTCGTTTTTTTTCTGGTGTTATTCTGGCAATTGTAGTCATTTTTGGCTCTCTCTATTCTGTCTTTCAGTATTCTTTCTAGGGTTGGCTTGGTAGGCATGTAAAAGTCCTATATGCTAAAAACTATAGCACTCAAAAAAGGAGACTGAAGATGATGTTAGAAAATGGAAAGACATCATTTACTCTTGGTTAGGGAGAACCAACATTGTGAAATGGCCATACTCCCAAAGCTGTTATACAGACATAATGCAACCCCAATCAAAATACCATTTACATACCTTACAGATCTAGAGAAAATACTCCTAAAATTCGTCTGGAACCAGAAGATACCTAGAATAGCAAAGACAATTTTGGGCAACAAAAGCAAGGCAGGAGACATGTGAATCCCAGACTTGAAATTATAGTACAAAGCTACAATGATAAAATCAGCATGGTACAGGCTAAAAAATAGACATGAGGATCAATGGAACAGATGCGAAGATGCAAATACAGCTACAAAGACACTCAGACACCTTATATTTGACAAAGGGGCTAAACATGTTCACTGGAAGAAAGATAGCCTCTTTAATAAATGGTGCTGGAAAAATTGGCTTTCCACATTCTGAACAATGAAACTACACCCATGTCTATCACCATGCGCTAAAGTCAAAATGGGTCAAAGATCTAAATATTAAAACAGAAACACTAAATTTCCTGGAAGACAAGGTAGGTAAAAATCTTGAAGACATAGGGGTAGGCAAAGAGTTCACAAACAAAACACAAACTGCATGGGAAGTACTTCAAAGAATCAGCAACTGGATCTCATTTTATTAAAAAGCTTTTGCACTTCAAAAGAAATCACCAATAAAGTGAAAAGAAAGCCTACAGAATGGGAAAGAATTTTAGCCAACTGTTCCTTAGACAAAGGACTTATATCTAGAACATATAAAGAATTGAAAAGCATCAGGCCCCCCAATTTCAAAGACCCAATCCAAAAATGGGCATCTGAGATGAGCACACACACCTCTCAGATGAACAAATACAAATGACAAACAAATATATGAAGAAATACTCAACATCACTGGTCATTAGAGAAATGCAAATTAAAAGAAAATTGAGATTCCATCTCATTCCAAAAAGAATGTTTGCCATCAAGAAATCAACTGAAACAAATGTTGGCGGGATTTTGGGGGAAAAGGAACCCTTCTCCACTGTTGGTGAGAGTGTAGACTGGTGCGACCACTGTGGAAATCAGTATGGAGATTCCTCAAAAAACTAGGATTGAAAATCCCTTTCAAGCCAGCTCTTCTGCTTCTGGGTATTTTCCCAGAAAAATTGTAAGTGTCATGTCACAGCGATATATGTGCACCCATATTTATAGCAGCACAATTTGTGATAACTAAATCTTGGAAATGCCCAAAATGCCCATCAACTGCAGAATGGATGAAAAAATGTGGTATCTTTATACAAAGGAATATCACTCAGCTATAAAAAGGATGATCTTGAGTCTATTATAGGTAAATGGATGCAACTTGAGACTATAGTCATAAGTAAATCAAACTCACATTTGTAAATATCATATTGTCACCCTAAAGAACAAATGAACAACAATTTAAAAAAAATTGAAAGAGTAATAAGATACAAAATGTACAATAGATATTTTAATAAGGAAAGGAAAAGAAAGCATTCAAAATTGAAAAACAGCTGGGATATGGGAAAGGAGAAATGGAAGAAAGGAAAAGATTATATGTTTGTAGATATACACATATAACTGTACGCATATATAAGTATGCAAGATAGGTAACTATACTACTGATTCTCTGTTAGCTCATCAGAAAGAATAGTTTGTGTTGTCATTGTTTGATTTGCTGATCATTTTTATGCCTAGATTTCATAACTTGAACAACTACTTCTAAGATAGCAATATGTAATATATTGACTAGTATTGATTTCTTACTTTTTTTGAAATTCTGTATTACTTTTACTTTTTTTCATTTTTGCTTCTTTAAAATAAAAAAAACTAAAAAAACTAGATCTTCCCATTTGATATTACAACAAAAGAATGCTCTATATTACAAATTTTGAAAATCTCTCTCTTAAATTTACATGGGTACTATTACATATAATAAACTATTTGTTATATATTTTGCTTCCTAATTTTGGACATAACGCAGAGTTTATAATTTTTCTTGGATATTAAATAATCTCATTGAACATATTTTCACATAATAATTTTTGTTTTAAAAACTGTTTTCCTTTAGACTTTATGTCTAGGAAGAGTATTGTGAAGTCAGAGGCAAAATTATTTGTATTCCTTTGAGTTCTTTCTTAATTGTGTTGTCTTATTCTTACTTTATATGCACTGTTCTCTTTTTACATCAGGTTGGGAGTTGTCCTTAGAAAAAGGGAATATAATAAATTTCTGCACTTTCTTTTCACAAAAGTACATGATCATATGATTATAATAATCTTAGGTAAAAATTGAAGCCATTTGTCCATTTAACTTGGAAAAAAAAGAAACATTTTTAACAGAATACTTTCTGTTACATTTACGTGTCCTCTTTTCAATTCTTGGTAATATTTATGTAACCAAATTAGAATAATTTCCTCCTCTTCTATCAACAATGCAGTCTTCTTTATTCAAGAGTGATGAATGCTATGGGAAAATGGGAGATGACAGAAGAATGTTTGGAGCAGAAATACAGAGAAGTAGGGTGGATCATTCTCTTGCAGATGAATGAATTGCTGTGGCATGTTAATAAATATCAGAAGAGAGAGTACAAACGGCATTTACCACCAACATTTATAATGATATAAAGCAGCATACATTGTTACACATAGTAAGTGTCCAATAAATAGTTGCTCAATGAGTGAACTTATGTACTAATTTATCTACTAATTATATATACTTTACCTTATCTAACAGTCTATTTCTTTCTGTATTCCACATTGTTTCTATTTTCATAACTTTGAAAATAAGAGTTTAATTTGCTCTTTAGATTTTGATGGATTGAAGAGCCCATGTAAGAGAATATTTTAGCCTAGTATTGAAACTGTGAATTTACTATGTTAAATCATCTGGGGGATGTAATTTTGAAGAACAGACAACATTAACTACAAGCATGGTAATCTTGAAAGTTGAATTCCCCATACCATGCTTTAAAACTCAACATATAAAGTATTCCAAAGGTATTGAAGTTGAATGTGTACCTTTCCTTTTAAGAGTTTATTGATATTTCTCATGAAGTAGGTACATATTGTGGATAAGAAGAGTGAAAACATGAGAGTACTTGAGCTCCTTGGTTTATAGTCAGGGAGGTGAGGGCATTCATGGAGATGTAGGAAGTGTGGGAACTCATGAAGCATTTATTTATCATCGTATAGGAGCCACACAATGAACACACGATACCAGACACTGTGTTAGGCACACTGAAGAAACAGCCATGAATATGGCAAGTACCAGCAAAGGTGTGTCCCCAGAGATTTACACATTTTCCTCATCTGCTTGCTTAGATTTCCTTGCAATATAGGTCTTGAATGTGTTAGTCTAAAATTTAAAATCATGAGTTCAAATGTAAATTCTAGAAGAGTGATTAAGCTTTACCTTGGTACCACATTTTACTACTTACACCATCTATCTCATGACTACAATGTGTGAGCTCACAGACACAGAGGAAGGACCACATTCTCGGGGGAGGGAAGGATGTAACAAAGTCCCTAGGTGTTGGAAATGGAGAATCCAGAGCTCATGAACAGAGTTCCGCGTGTTCTTTTTAAATTATGACTTTTTATGAGTGTTTCATAGATGACACAGGGTATTAGGAATCTGAAGAGACAGCATCATGGGAGAAGTGGAAAAGAAAAACTGAAGCACTACAGGCTCATGGACGCCAAGGTCGTGCTCCACATGACTCAGAGAAGGTGACCACCCTGTCTCTGTGCTATGATATTCAGGCTATGACCCAGTGTGATTAACTTTGTATCTTAATCGTTTGGTAGGTAATTCAGGACTGAAAAAGTCGTTATGTCCCGAATGGCTCACCCCACGCCTCTCAGTAATGTGACTGAATTTATTCTCTTAGGACTCGCACAGAATCCACACTTGCAGAAAATACTCTTCCTTGTCTTTTTGTTCATTTTCTTATTTACAGTGCTGGGTGATTTGCTCATTGTCATCGCCATCTCCCTCAACCCCACCCTGTCTGCTCCCATGTCCTTCTTTCTCACTTACTTGTCCCTCATAGATGCCTCCTACACCTCTGCCACCACCCCGAAAATGCTCATCGACCTGCTCTACCAGCGGAGGTCCATCTCCTTGGGCGGCCGCCTGACGCAGCTCTTCGCGGAGCACTTCCTGGGGGCTCGAAGGTTATCCCCCTCATTGTCATGGCCTATGCCCGCTACGTGGCCATCTGCAGGCCCCTGCACTGTATGGCCACCATGAAGCAGGGACTCTCTCACCTCTTGGTTGTGGTAGCCCGGGTGGGAGGGATCCTGCATTCTGCTGTGAAATTCTTTTCCTGATCCATCTGCCCTTCTACTGTCCCAATGTCAGAGTATTTCCATTGTTGAAACTGGCCTGCAGCGACACCTACCGGCTGGGAATGGTGCTGACCGACAATAACAGAGTCACATGCTTGCTCATTCTGCCCAAGCTACTTGTCTCTTATGCGGCCATCCTGAACTCCCTGAAATCCCACGGGTCTGAAGGGCGGCACAAAGCCCTCTCCACGTGTGGCTCCCACTCCACCGTCTTCATCCTCTTTTTTGTGCCTTGCATATTCACTTACCTGCTTCCTGTGGCTACCTACCCTGTGGACAAATTGAAGACTGTTCTTTGCAATCCTCACTCCCATGTTGAATCCTATAATTTACACAGTGAGAAACAGAGGTGAAAAGTGCCTTGAGGAGTTTGCTGAGAAGAACTTAGTTCGTTCTCAAAGCCAGGAAAACGATGATACGCACAAAGAGGGACTACTTTTGTAGTGGTGCAAGAGAATGAACAAATCTTACATATTACTGACAAAAAGGAAAAAAAAAAGAAAAAAAGAAACAGCATTCCTTCCTAGCAACTGTGGTTATTAGGGTCTTATACTGGCTGCATGCTTTTGGTAGCTATCACCTTTTGACAGATGTATTGCCCAGGCCTCCATATCATGTGCATAAACATAGGATATAAAACGGAAAGAACTGTAGACTTTCAGCTTGAAGATTCTAAAACACATTGTACTATAGAGTCTTCTTGCTACTTTATTAAAATCTTCCTGTATATTTTACTTCACTGAGCTTGGCTTCTCCAGGGAACCTGATCTCTGAATCTTTTAAAATTTTCTTGGCCAAGGTGAAGCAAAATTAAAAAAAGGGTAGGATCCCTTGGATGGGTGTTTGGGCAGGTGACAGTTGGGAGTGAGGAATTGTTGATTTTATTCCTTCCTTTGATTTGCTTTAGTGGCAAAAGAAATATGTGAAGCACAGGAGAGAGACACACATGAAAGAAAGAAAGAATTTCTAACTTAAGAAATAAGCAATTGCTAACCTGTCTGTAAATTGTTTTCTGGCACACCCCCCTCCACACACACACATAAATAAACATAAACAGGCTAAGAATTTTGAAATTTCTTTGAATGTGTTCTTATTTTTTTAAATATCCTTATGCTCACTTCAGATTTCATTGAATGTATAGGAATAGATTTTTCTTCCTTACTAATATTTGAGGAAAGTATGGCAGAAACAATAGTATTCTTCTGTTTAATCTCAGTAAATGGCATTTGGTAAGTTTCTAGAACTACTGCTTCTGTATGTGTGATACATGAATTTATGTTAAATGAATATCAGTTTGGTGATTTAATCCATGTATGCAAACAGGTAGTTTCAAAATTACTGTCTCTATTTTACAATGAAGAAAATTGAAACTAATCGGGATTTATCAGCGTATGATTTCAATTGCAAAATTTAAATCCAGGTCTTTCTTCCAAACCTCAGTTCTACTTTCTTCAAATAAAACAATGGTCTTCCTATGTTTATGACTGTAGGCAAAGAATTGATATGTAGTCTTAATGATTTTTGTCCTTGGAGAATGAAAACATCTTTTCTCACATGTGCTAGTATCTTTCAGCAGCAATGTTCTATGTACACAGAAAACATCAGTTCATTTGTACTGCTATATTCCACTACATGAATCTTTTCTGTTTGTACACCCCAACTTGCATTTCTCACAAAATGTCCTCTTTCACAAATTCACCAACTATCTGGAGCATCTCCTACAAATTAAGCATACGGTAATGCTTGATCCTGGAATGCCTGTCTTTGGGAGTGAGTGAATGTTCCAGGTATGCATGGATGTCTCAGATTCAGAAGAAACAACCTTTTACCACAAGGTCTGGTCCTGGAAGATTATATAATCAGGACTTAAACTATTAAAAATGTTTAAATTTTAGATTGCTGGTGAGAATAAACATTTCCAGAGATATTGGACTAAATGAGTTGTGATTCTCTTTGTGTGACAGTTGTTAGAAAATAAGGATATGCCAGGAGAATGGGAGAAAAATTGAGACAAGGTCATTTCTACTCACAAAAGATTTTACGAGGTAAACTGAAGTCGACGATGGTGTCTTAGGAGCCACACCAAATGCTCAGTGACCTGACCAGAGGATTAATGAGACAATCGACACTTTATCAACAAACTTGGAAGAAATAAGAACTAAAGTAAGTATTTGAATAAGCCTGATCTTTGCAGTGGATGGATTGCTGCCTATTTGTAGACAGTTTTTGGAAAATCTTTCCTCTGCATCTCTCCTTGATAAGTCCTGTGAAGCTCACTGCCATCTGAATATTTCCACTGCTTAAGGATGAACTAACCTAAAAGATTGTATGTAGTTTTTTATAAGGTAAATAATAGATTTGATGTTATGGATATTGGTTAATGTGAGTATATAATTAAGTGAAATTATTAAGTATTATTTGAGTGAGGGGAATGAGCAAGCTATTATTAAGGGTAACTATGTTGCGCACATATTGTGATATAGCACTTACATACTTTTACTCCCTTAATGCAGCATTGGGAATATTTGATGAGTTTGTCATATTTAATGAGTTTGTCATTTTATGCAAAGAGAATATGAAACAGGCTGCAGTGCTGCACCTTTACAATTCCAACACTGTGGGAGGCGGAGTAAGCAGGATCATAAATTTGAGCCTAGTCTAGGCAAATTAGTGGTTTAGCAAGATTGTAAATCAAAATGAAAAATAAAAGGGAATGGGAATGTAGCTCAGTGCAAAGGCCCTGGATCCAATCCCTAGAATGAAGGAGAAAGAGAGAACAAGGATTAGGAAGGTGAAGAGAAGTAAGCAAGGAAAGGAAAAAGGAAGGAAGAAGAAACAAAGAAAGGAAGAAAGAAAGAAAGGAAGTGATTGAGTCAGATATTGGGATACTCAATCTAAAGCAGCACAAGAATCAGAGAAGGGAGGCAGCAGGGTAGAAAAAGCTTAATGTGGGCACGGAGGGAGCCATCACAGAAAGGACTCTGTGACGACTCTCTGCAGACAAAGGAGTGGAGCAAGTTTATATAATGTTGGGTAGAGGAGGGGTTTGGGAAGCTGAAGTAACTTTCTTAGGAGGTAATGGCCTAATGCGATTGGACTAAGCTCGGGCAGAGGCGGGAGTTAGGAAGTCAACATAACTTCCTTGGGAGGTAGTGAGGCAGGATTTAGGAAGTTGACTTAACTTCCTTTGTGAGGTAGTGACAGGTGATTAGGCTATTTTTCCTGTGCGGGCTTTGCCAAGGGTTTATGGGAAGAAGGAGTTGTGGAGATTGCTGGGAAGGAGGACCACTGTTGCCATTATGGCTGGGTGGATCTCGGGTGGGGGAGCCCTCTCAGGAAGGAAGGAAGGAAAGAAGAAAGAAAGAAAGAAAGAAAGAAAGAAAGAAAGAAAGAAAGAAAGAAAGAAAGGAAGGAAGAAAGGTGGTGGTGGAGGGGAGACGAATGGAAACAGAAAGGGAGAATCTCAATGAAGTTGCAGCCAAATGTTTCAATTCTACCTCCTCTTCCTGTGCTACAGCATTCCTCGCTAGCATGATTCAGAACATCCCACACAGAACTGATCAGGGGTCCCATAGGGTATCTTGTCTTGAGGCTGCTTCCCGTATTAGTATTTGTTTGGTGCAGGCACTCTCTTCCCTTCAGGTTTACCTTGAGTTTCATTTCCTGCATTGTTCACACTCTGAATTCTGGTCTTGTGAGGGAAACGTCATCTGATCATCTCCTCTCCATACATGGACAGGCATCATGGAAATTGGAATCAGTTAAGATCCAGAAATGTATAATTAGTGGCTAAATTTTAGTGAAATCACCACATGGTTGGGAGGAAAACCATCTACTCCATCATAGAGATAATTTGATACTCTTTTTGGGCATAAGATTAGGGGTTACAAAGTAAGAAGCGTTTCCCCATACCACTATGGGATAGGGCTGAAGTAAATGATCAGGGGCATCAGTAGAATTCAATTTAGAATTATTTCCAATGATATCTAGAGCTTGATAAGAAAGAACTAAAAGGGAAACACAAAGCCAACAGTCTGTCTAATTCTAGGTTTACAGCTTTGGGTACCCGAGGGGTGCCATTTATCAGATGCAGGGAATCAGGAGTCTGAGGTCTGTGTGATTTACAAAAGGCTCAGGGGCCAATGGAAACACTGATGGTCACGAGGAAGGAACCCTAATATGGGTCAGGGGTGATGGAAATGTCTAGACATTTATGACTATTAAAATAAGCCTTGAGTCTTGTCTCCCTCCATCTACCTGGACTTTTTTCTGGTGACCTGATGATCAGTCTCCATGGGAGGGTTCTGGAATTGTATATTGTAAGGAAGAAGAATATTCTCCACAATAAAAACAGGGGGGCATGTAGGGGAAAATTCTAGAATAACAAACTTACAGACATTTTATAATAAGTTAAAAATCGATTAATGGACTGTGACTATACTCTTGCTGTCTGTCCCACGATTAGCATGCTAAGATCAGTTAGCCTTGACTCTCTGCATCCAGCTGCTTCTCCCAGATAAAGTACCTGGTGTACCTGAGTGCATCCAGCAGTAATGTCTGTGCTTTCCTATATAGAAATATATTTATAGTTTCCCAGCTTACTTCACGGACTGTAGTCCCAGGACAGACTGGCCCAGTACAGGACACATTCAACTCTACCAGCTCCACTCAAGCATCCCCCTGTCCTTCCCAGAATGTCCCTACCTTATGGTAAACAATTCCTTATAAGAGAATCTGCTTAAAACAAATCTACTTAACAATGCATGACTTAGTTCATGTAAGCAATAAGGTAATAGTCTGCTATAAGCCTTGTACTTCCTGCTTGCAAAATATATTTAAACTGAAATCTAAATTGGTTTGGGGCTGGTGATTTGGACTCAGACTCAGTCCCTCAACCCACCAGCATTAAATTAAAGTTGACTTCCAAACTCCTTGGTACAAAGAGTCTTCCATTTCATTTGCTATTAGTTTTTTCTGCAACAGTGTAACAGCCACTTTGAGATTCATGGAACAATATAGCAACAGATCCTAAGGGATATAAGGGACAAGCAAAAGTCCATTTATCCTATGTCTATGAATGTGCTTT